>VYZV01027810.1:178284-195339 GCA_013401275.1 Pandion haliaetus | reverse complement strand
GGTGGGGAGCGGTGCGGGCGGCGAACGCGGAGCCAGGTGAGCGCGGGCCGCGGGTCCCTGCGCCGCCCGGCCCGCCCGCACCGCCCCTGGGCAGGCACCGGGCCTGCGGGCATCGCCACGCGTGTCCCGGTGGGGCGTGCCTGTATCGCCCGTGGGCGCATCAGCCGTGGGTGCATGGACCCGGTGGGGCATGCATGCATCAGGCCGTGGGTGCGTGGAGCCGGTGGGGCGCCGATACAGCGGGGTGTGCATGCATCGGCCATGGGTGCAATCGCCACCTCTGGGCACGCTGCCCAGGTGGGGTGTGCGTGTGCCCCCCGTGGGTGCGTGGCACGGGCAGGGTGTGCGTGCATTGCCCGGGGGTGTGTGGCCCAGCTGGGTCGTGCACCCCTCGCCCCCGTGCGTGGCTCCAGCCCGTGGATGAGTGGCCTGGGCAGGTCGTGGGCTCAGAGCTGGAGGTGTGCGCGGCTCGGGCTGTGCTGCATGCATCGCCCCTGCTTGCTGTGGGTGCCGTCCGTGCAGGGCTGTGGTGTGGGTGGGTGCCAGTGGGGGACATCCAGCTGCTGGGCAGGCTGGGTTGCTCACAGGGCAAATGCTGCCTGTCCCCCAGATGAAGTCGCAGGTCCAGGCACAGGCCATGCTGGTGGAGGGAGCCCTCCCCTGCAGCAGGTGTTAACAGCCCCTGGCAGCACCCTCTCCTCCTCCTGGCACTGCTGGAGGCCTCCCGAGAGCTGCTGGGCAGGCTGCAGGCTGGGCAGCCGGCACTGAGCTCCTGGTCTCTGCCATCAGCAGAGAGCACTGTTCGTTCGCTGCTCGGCTTGGCTGAGGGCCATTTCTCCTCTGGACACAAAGACCTTGCAATTTCTCTGCTGTGCTCCCGGGTGCCGTGCCGTGTCCAGCTGGTTAGCGTGGACCAGCACCCACCCCTCCAGGGACATGCGTCCCGGTGTGAGCAGGGATACCCTCTTTGGAAGCGGGGGTCCCTTCCTGTGTGACACTGCCTGAGGCACACCAGGAGCCGCTGGAGAGGCAGCACCCAGCCCACCTGCAGGGCTGTCTCCATGCTGGTGCCTTCCCTGTGTGCTGGGGAGAGCTGTGCTACGTGGCAGCAGCTCTGGGGGTATGCTCCAGGGACTGCTTGCTGTCAGCAGGCAGGTTTGCAAACCCTCGGTGGCCGAGCAAAGCCCTGGAGCCCCACGGTCCTCTCTCTGCTGTTGCTCTTAGGAGGAGTAGCCACTCCATCCCTGGGGTGTGAGCCAGGCCTGCCCATCCTTGATGCTGGAGCTGGAAGCCCCACAAGCTCTCTGGTCTCTCCCCTGAAGAGCCAGCACTCAGCACAACCCAGCAAGCGTCTCCTCTCCAAAATGCTTGTTTCTTTGTGGGACTGCCCCAGCAAAGCTGAGGGCAGCCCCTGGCCTAAGCCTGCCACCAGGGAGCTGTGCCAAAGGCAGCCAGCTCCTGCCACACTCTTCTTCGTGCCACTCACTCATGTTTCACGGGTCTGTGACCCCCATGGGCTCACATCGCCCTGAGCCCTGCAGTGGGGCCCGCAGCAACCCGAACCTGGCGGCTGGGGTTTCAGAGGCAGGGCAGGGTGGCTGTGCTCCTGGGGTCACCTCGTCTGCAGTGTGCCCCAGCAGAGCCATCCCCTGGGCAGACGTGTGCCTCTCCGTGAGCCAAGGGGATGCAGGGGCTCTGGGTGAGCCAAGCTGCTCCCCCTGCCCAGCAGATGCCCTCCGCACTTCTCCCTGCCAGCTCTTGCCCTGTGCTGCTGGAGGCTGTGGCCATGACCCTCACCAAAGGCTCCTTCACCTACTCCAACGGGGAGGAGTACCGCGGCGAGTGGAAGGAAGGTGAGAGGGAGTGGGAGGGGGTGGTGCTGCCTGTGACGGGGGCGGAGCAGCCCCCACATCCCTGCCCAGCACCACGCTGGGGCAGTGCCTACCTCCATTCGTCCAGTGCTGCCCATTTCTGCCCTTGCCTAGGTCGCAGGCATGGCATTGGGCAGCTGACATTTGCCGATGGCACCGCTTACGTGGGGCACTTCGAGAATGGTCTCTTCCATGGCTGTGGTGTGCTCACCTTCTCCGACGGCTCCAGGTGAGCGTGGCACCCCTGCGTACACCCCCCCTGGGCATCCCCACTTGCCGTGGGGAGCTGTTGCCTCAGGAGCTCCTCCCGTGCAGGTATGAGGGGGAATTTGTGCAGGGCAAGTTCAACGGTGTCGGCGTCTTCACCCGCTGCGACAACATGACCTTTGAGGGCGAGTTCAAAGGCGGGCGCGTGTACGGCTTCGGTGAGTGCCCAGCAGCACGGTGCAGGCAGCCGCAGCCCCGCACAGCCCCAGTTCAGCACAGCCCCATCCAGCATCTCCCTCCCTGTCCCTCCAGCCCTGGCCCCTGTGGGTGCTGCTCCCTGCCCCTTCACTGCCAGCCCTTCCCTCCCCAGGTCTCCTGACCTTCCCTGACGGCTCCCACGGGGTGCCCCGCAACGAGGGCTTCTTTGAGAATAACAAGCTGCTGCGGCGGGAGAAGTGCCCAGCCGTCATCCAGAGGGCCCAGGGTGCCTCCAAGTCTGCCCACAACCTGACTGCGTGACGGTGCCCCATGTCCCTTCCTGCCGCAGTGGGGACCCCCCCACTGAGCACTGGCTGGCCCTGCCATCCCCAGAGCAGGGATGTGGTGCTGCTGGGTGTCCCCCTGCCCTCCGTCCCAACCAAGCTCCCCTCTGCTGAACCCCCACCGCTGGGGGGGATGGGACCCTCTGCTCTCCACCCAAGTGCCCCAGGGCAGCCGTGGTGCCTTCTCTCTCTGGCTATAGCCCTGGCACCTGCCAGAGCAGCAGGGGACAGGGTGGCCGGAGCTCGGCCCCTCTGCTCCCCAGGAAGGCTATGGACTACCAGGGCTGCTAGCCTGCTGCAGAGGATGGAGCAGGAGTGGGGCTGGGCCCTGACCCCACTGCTAGGGTGCCTTGGCCAGGGGCTGCTGGCTGGACCACGTGCCCACAGAGGGGCAGCTCCTGGTCCGCTTTGCTACCCTGGTTCCGAGGCAGGGTGGGCACCCCGGGCACCCCATGGCCTGCACGCTTAGCTCTGGGTGACTGGCCATCCCCCTGTGTGCCCATGGGCAGGGTGACATGGTGCCTGCGAAGGACGCAGCCTGCTCTCAGGGCCAGCTGGTGGGCTGTGTTCCTCTCATTCCTGTGCCAATCCAGTCCACCCATTGCTTTGGGGACATCTACAGCAGCATCCCCACCAAGGAGGACCGGGGGACACCCAACCTGGCCCACGTCTGCTGCATGCTGGGGGAGGGCAGGAACGATGGGCAAGCAAGGAGCAGGGTCAGCCAGAGCCTGGGATGAGGGGCACAAGCAGGGCTGCATGGGGTGCCAGGGCTGGAGCAGGGGGCCTGGGCAGGGCGAGCGGGGATAGGGGCATGGCAAAGGGGCAGGCAAGGTGGGCAGGGGGCACACAGCTCCCCATCTTGCCCCCCGCATGTGTCCTTCATCTCCCCCTGTGCGCTCACCTGCACCCCCAGTGTGGTCTGGCTGGCTGTGGCATGGGGGTCCTGGCAGCCCTCACAGCCCGACGGTGGGCTGCGGGAGCTGTGCCCTCCCTGCCAGTCTCTGTCCGCACTGGTCCCGTGCCTTGCCATGACCCTGCCTTGTGCTGATGCCTGCATGGGCCTCAGCTGAGTAAACCACATTGCCAAACACCCGGGCTGTGTCCTTTTTGCCAGGAGCAGGGACTGGGTGGGGGGCTGCTTGCGCAGGCAGGACTGCAGACAGAGTGGGGGCAGCAGGTTTATTCCCAGCTCACAGCGCAGGGATCAATCCCTTCCCAGGCAGGGATGGCAGGACGCCGGCAGCTGGCGGGGATGCAAGGGTGGCCAGGGGGTGCTGGGTGTCCCCCCTACCCACTCTGCCCAGGGCAGCCCTGTCCAGCAGGAAGGAGTGAGATGGGTGGCTTTCTCCTGGCCACGTCCCAGTGTCCCCACCACAGCCCCAGCTCCCGGGGTCCCTGGCTCCCCCCGTGCCTTCCCAGTGCGGGAAGGGGCAGGGGGGACCCCTCACAACCAGCCATTGGCACTGAAGGTGCCCCTCAGCTCCTCAACCTGGGGGGAGCTCAGCGGGGCCAGGGGTGCACGGCAGGGACCCCCGTAGTAGCCGAACCACTCCATCGCCTTCTTCAGTCCCGGGATCCCAAACCGGCGGGTGACCTGTGGGAGGGAAGGAGCAGGGGCTTGCCAGCTCCCATGGGACAGGGTGACACGCTTCATGGGCCCTGCTCCTGCCAACCCTGTTCCTTGCTCACCATCACTCCTGCCTTCCTCCATGTGGGGCTGCAAGGCTGGGCAGGGTGCAGGGTGGCTGCAGCCCCCCCATGAAGTGCCCACCGTGGGGTAGGGGCACAGAGCACGGCCACGCAGGGGACCATCCCTGTGGCACAGTGGGCTTTTTGCAGCAGGGACGGGCCACCCCATGGTGGGGTGGGGGGGCCTGGGTAGGAGCAGCTCTTCCCCCCCATCGCTGCCTATAAATAGGTGGCAAGGCTCCTGTGGGGGGTCAGGCAGGTGCCTGCTGCCAGTGGACACGCTGTTCCTGGCACAGCAGGGCTGGCATTTCCCACCCTACTGCCTCCAGCCCGGCTCAGCTTGCCTGGGTGCTGTGCCATCCTATTCCCCCTGGACCACCGCTCTACCCCCTGCAGCCTCAGAGACCTCCATCCTTTGCCAGCCCTGGGCTCTGCTATGGCCTGGCATTCCCACCCCTCAGCATCCCGGGGGGTGCGGCCTGCTCACCGCCAGGTTGGGCTCGATGAGCCGGTGCTGCAGGTCACGGGCCTCCTGCCAGCGGCCCTCACGGCACAGGCGGTCCAGCTGGCACAGTGGGGCCCCCAGGACATTGGCAAGGGCGCAGACCCCCCCAGAGGCACCTGGGGACACCAGGGCACATTGGCAGCCAGCTCAGCACACCATACCCAGCCAGCACCTCCTGGGCATCGCCACCCCTCACCTGCCTCCCCCTGCCCAGCTGCCAGTCCCCACCAGTGCCCCCAGGGCAGCACCCTGTGCCCCTGGGCAGGCAGGGGCAGCAGCACCCAGCAGCACCTACCCAGGGCATAGCTCGCCAGCAGGAAGCTGGCCGATCCCGCCAGCACCTGGAAATCCTCATGCTGTGTCTTGTGGACCATCAGCCCCATGCGAGTGATCTGGGGAGAGACATGCTGTGCCCTGGGGCAGGCATCACCCTGTCCCCCTGCCGCAGGGCTCCTGCTGGCACCCCCAGGGTCCAGGAAGGGCTGCAAGTCCCAGCTCCCCATTCCCAGCTTGGGACAGGTTTGGTGGCAGCTAGCCCAAGGAAAGCCCTGCCCCACTCACATCCCCACCGCTGTCCTTGATCCCAAGGATGTTGGGGTGCTGAGCCAGGGTGAGGACAGCCTCCAGGGGCAGGTCCAGGCCAGTGTTGGCGGGGACGCTGTAGAGCACCAAAGGGATGGGGGATGCGTCGGCAACCTGTGGGCAGCAGGGCAGACCTCAGCAGCTGGGGTGAGTCAGAGACATGTGGGATGCGTTCCCCATCCTGCTGCCCCAGCTGGGGCTGCCAGCGGGCACTAGGCACGGCTCACCTCTGTGTAGTGCTGCACCAGGGCAGCACTGGTCATGGCCCCCCGGTAGTAGCAGGGTGTCACGACCAGTGCCACATCGGCCCCCGCTTCTGCCATGCTGACTGTCAGCTCGATGGTGGCCTGGGTGGCTGGGGAGGAGGCAGAAGGGTGAGGGATGCCCCAGGGGTGACACGTGGCCCCCACGCTGCCCGTGCAGGCACTCACATTCGCAGCCCGAGCCAGCCAGCAGCAGGCGGTCCCTGGGCAGAGCCCGGCGCACACAGCTCACCAGCTCCAGCCGCTCACGGGGTGCCAGGTAGGGGTACTCCCCGTTGGAGCCCAGCACCACCAGCCCTGAAACACAAGTGTGGGGAGGGCAGGGCTCTGGCACAGGAGCAGGGTGCCCACAGGACGGCTGATCCTGCCCTCTTCACACCCCACTCTTGGGTGGGCACCAGGCACCCAGAGCAGCCTAATGCCCTCATCCAGCAGCCCTCTTGGGCCAGGAGGCTCCTGCAGGTGCCCCGCAAAACCCTGGGCTCCCCCACAAATGGAACACGTGGGTATGTGCCCCCCAGATGGCACTGCATTGAGCACCGGCAGTGCCATCCCTTACCCAGGCACTCTCGTGTGCCATGCATGCACCCTGTGGGCTGAACACACTCCATCCCCAGAAGCTGCCCCACACAGCACTGCTAGCGAGGCATTTATTGGTGCCCGCAGCCAGGCTGTGCCACCCTGTCCCCAGCTGGGGCACACAGACCCCTTCCCTGGGACCCTACCAGCACTAAGGGCACAGGCAGGTCAGCTCCAGTGCAGTGCTGCCAGACTCTGCTGCCACATCCAGGGCTCCAGGATGCCAGGAGGGTTGGGTGTCCCCATCATCCTCTCTCCCTTCCTTGCCCCTGGGCACCCAGACAGGGCTCTGCAGCCCACAGTGTGCCCTCTCCTGTTCCGGTCTCCACAGGCCTGAACTCACAGCCTGGTCAGAAGAGGGGAGACCACAGGGCACCTCCCTGTGACCCCCAGGCTCTTCCTGCAGCCCCTCTCCTCCCATCCATCCATCCTGGGCAACCAACAGATATGCATCCCATGGCACTGAATCTGTGAGTGTGCACAGGTGTGCAGAGGGTAGGTGCAAGCCTGCACGTGTGGAGTGTGCATGCAAGCATGCACTGGAGTGTGGCGGGGGTGTGCAAGGACACGTGTGTACCTGGGCTGCCCAGGCACTTGCTGTGCAAAGGGCCCTGGGTGGGTTGCCCGAGGGGCTGCCAGTCCTAGAGCAAAGTCCAGCTGGAGTCTGAGCACCCTTGGAAAGCCAGCAGGCTGCACGCTGCTGCACAGCCCCTGTGGCAGGTAGGGATCTGGCAGGAGCCTGCATGGAGTGGGGCAGTGGGCAGCACTTACCTTGGAAGGGGATGCTGGCATAGCGGCACAAGTTCCCCTCCAGCCGGACATAGTCTACCTCCTGCGTGGGTGAGAAGGGGGTGGTGAGGGGCGGGAATATGCCCCTGAGGTCCAGTGTGTGCCCTGGTCCTGGGTGGGTGCTGAGCCCCCGGCACTGCCTGGGGGCTGCCTGGCGCAGAGCTGCCAGGGTGGGCCGGAGGGGTGAGGCGAGGCAGGTGCTGAGCGCCATGGTGGCTGGGTGCTGCCGCCGGCCGTGCCGCCTGCCCTGCCGAGGGGCTGTTAATGTTTGACGGGGCACGTGAGGGACCTGCAACCCGGCTGGGCGGACGATGTGGGGGGTGGTACCAGGTGAGCTTAGAATGCTCTCCCCTCCTCCAAGAGCCAGCCAAAGGAGCTCAGCACCCCTCCGGGTGAGCCCTGGCCACCCCAGCTGTGCTTTCCCTTCTGCTTGCCAGCCCTGGCAGCCATCCCTCTGCCACCTATGGGGCCGGGCTGCAGGGACAGGGAGAGAGCAGACATTGCAGGGAGTCCCAGGGTTGTGGGCAGGGTTTGCCTGCTCTGGGTGTTGGTGTAGGGTCTCCCATAAATAGGTGAGTGGGAACATTTCAGGGCAGGGAGCAATGAGTACTGCACTCAGTAGAAGTGACCCAGCCCGCAAAGGGGCCACTGTGTCCCCCGGAGATGGCTCCAGCAGGGAAGGCAGGAGAACAAGCAGCCATCCAGCCCTGCAAAGGGGCTGCCCAGCAGGGGTACGACTGCTGCTCTCCACGACAACCCCAGCCTCCAGCACAGCGTGGACCCAGGTTGAGCTGTCCTCGATGTAGTTTTCTGCCCTGAGCTTGCCTAGGTGGGACTTTGAAGGACTGCGATCAACCAGGGCATCCCGCAGCAAGGACTCCCACTCTTGAACCACTTGTGTCCTGTCCCCATAGTGTCTTGAGTCCATGTGCTAGGAGGCAGGGCATGTCCATGCTGCCCGATAACCCAGTTCCCCAGATAACCCGGTTTCCCCAGCCCCATCGCCCCTGGCACAGGCTGCCCAGCTGCACAGACCCCCTGGAGCTGAACACTGCTCTTTTCTGGCTTTTATTGACACGGACAAGTCTCAACTGGATCCTGCTCCTTGGAGCCGAGCCCAGTCCCTGGTCCCTGCCCGACGCCATCACGCGGGGTCCTCTGTCTCCCTGTGCGGCTGCTCCTTGGTCTCCAGTGCCTGGCGCGTGTCCACCTGCCACTGCTGCACCAGGTCCGTTGGAGTCTTGCCAGCCTGCAAGAGCAGGCAGAGAGAGGCTGGGGCCAGGGCGGCACGACATGGTGGGGCAGCAAATGGCCCCGGTGCTGGCCCCCCCGCTCACCGGGTTCTTGGCCATCATGTCAGCCCCGTGCAGGAGCAGCATTTTGATGATCTTGTAGCGGCTCAGCCGTGTGGCATCATGCAGCGCCGTGTCGCCTTCCTGCAAGAGATGCAGCCTGGCTGGGGATTGTGGTCCCGCTCCGGGGACAGGGACACCCTGCCAGTCCCCGGCACTGCTCCCCAGCTCCCCACACACCCACCTCCCCACGAGGACAAGGGGGACAGTGCCTGCCCCAGCTCTGGCTGTGGCTGCCAGCACCCTGGGGCAGGGATGCGTGTCTATCTGGACATGCCCTGCTGCAGGTGCTGGGAGCCCTTGGAGGAGTCAGCCAAAGGAGGGGGGATCAGTGTTGCCCCCCAGTGCTGGCTGTGCAGCCACAACACTCACCCTGTCTGGAGAATTGATGTCCACCCCACAGTGGATGAGGTGCTCCACGATGTCAGCGTGCCCGGTCCGGGTGGCCACATGGAGAGGGGTGCTGAGCAGCTTGACGGGGAAGGAGATAGACATCAGAGGGCATCAGCACCCACCCTGCTAACCCAACACAGGGCCAGCCCTGGACCCCCAGGGCATGCCCATGCCCCTGGCACAGCCCTGTGCCCCCAGGCTGTGCCCTGCACACCTTGTCCTTCAGGTTGAGGTCCGCCCCATGGTCCTGCAGCAGCTTGACGGCGTCCAGGTGCCCACCCCGGCAGGCCCAGTGCACGGCAGTGCAGTCCAGCTGGGCACACAGGGCCACGTCATGGCGGGGGACACCCCCACCCCATGTCTGTCCTCCCCCACCCCAGCCAGTCCCTGTGCCCCAGCTGAGCTGGCAGAGCCCTGCCAGTAGCCACCTCGGAGGTGGGGACAGTATTTCCCTGCTCCGGTGACCCCAACCCTGCTGTTGATCCAGCTGCTCCATGCCTGGAGGCTCAGACCAGCATGGAGCTGGGGGCAGGATCCGGCCTCACCCGGTCCCTGAAGTCGACGGTGGCCCCGCTATCCAGCAGCTTCTGCAGGATGTCTGTGTGTCCCTCCAGTGAGGAGCGGTGCAGGGCCGTGCGGTGGAACTGGGGAGGACGAGGCACCACATTGGCAGACAGATCCAGCCAACCCTGGCCCAGCCTGGCTGTACCCCAGCCCAGTCCCGGGGGTCCCAGCCCCTGCCAGCGGGCATGGTGGGACACGGCAGTAGGGTGTAGGTGGGGGGTGGTCAGCGGCCATGGGGGACGCTACCTCATCACACGTGTTGGGGGAGCCACCGTCTGCCAGAAACTTCTCAATGACACGCATCTTGCCCTGGACGGCGGCTCGCAGGAAGGTCTCCGGCTCCACAGGACCGTCCTGCTGGCAGGACAGGCTCAGGGCTGGGGCATTGCAGGGGTGCAGGAGAGGGGACAACACGGGGGGCCCCCTGTCCTGCTTCCCCAGGGAGGTCCCCAGCTGGCAGGGTGAGCTGGGGGCTGGCCCATGGGCACTCCAGCCCCTGTCCCAGCAGCCCCCCTCCCACACCCCAGGAGCAGGACCCCGACATACGATCTCCAGGGGCTCTGGCGGTGGGGGGGGCTCGGGGGTGGCTGCCCGTTCCTCCCTGCGCTGCCGGCGCTGCTTGCGGAGCTCGATGAGGCGCTGGATGCTCCCCACGTCAATGATCTCCCGCCGCAGGTCCACCGAGCTCTTCCGCACCCGCTCCTGACCCTGGGGGGACACACAGCGCCTCATATGCCTTCTCTGCACCCAGCCTCCCCCCGGCCCTCCCACGCCCTGAACCCCCTCACCTTGATGGCCTCAAGGCCCCGGTTCCTGGGGCCACGGCGTTTTTCCTCCTCCAGCTCGGGTGTGCTCATCCGCTCCACAGCTGGCGGCTCCCATGCGCCATCCTCTTTGAGTCGCTGCATGGGGATGGGGGGGCTGCATGGTCCCAGCTGGGCACAGAGCAGCCCCACCACCTCGAACCCCAGCCCACTGGTGGAGGTGGCTCTGGGCAGCCCTTGGGCTTGCACTTGCCCACCTGCCCTACTTGCCAAGCTGGGCACCTGCCTGCTGCTCAACTCTGCCCCATGGGCAAGAACTCTCAGGTTGGGAACCTGGTGCCCCTGAGAGCCCTTGGCCACCTTGCTGCATCCCCTGGGATGGCAGGGTTGGTGTGAGTCTCCTCACATCCGAGTCCCTAAGGATGGACACAGTGCAAAGCAGGTCGCTGCCACAGTCTGGGCAGGTCCCCTGCCGTATGGACCCACCTTCTCCTCCTCCTCCTCCTCCGCCAGCTTCTGCTCGATGAGCTCCTTGGCTCGTTGCACGTCCAGCTCCATGTCTGCCTATGGTGCACAGCCCCGTGCAGGATGCAGCCTCTCCTCCTCGCCACCACACGCAGGGAGCACCCAGGCCTGGCTCCCGGTGCTGCCGGCGACTCCGCTGGCTGCGGGGCTTTATGCCGCCAGCCCCTCCGTCCCGTGGCCCAAGGGCACCAACAGCTGTGGCTGCTCCACATGACTGGGGCAGCTTTGCCATGAGCTCACCCTCCTGCTTTCTGGTGGCCCTGGCTCACCTCCACAGCCCCGCACCCTCTTAAAGAGACCCACTGCCCCCCGCGCGTTGCCCAGGACCCCCGTGCTGGATGCAGGGAGCTGGGGTGTACACAGCCTGCGGCAGCTGGTCCAGAGAGGCTCAGCAGAGCAGAGACATGGTCCAGGGTCACTCCGTGGGTCCTGTGCCTGTGCCACCCACCCTAGGCAGCCAGGATGCTCCCCATGGCTTCCATCACCCCATTCCCATGCAACTAGATGCTACAGCACCCGATGGCATCGCCCGAGGCTCGCTGGCACCCAGGGAGGGGGTTGCTGCCCATCCCAAAGGGAGGCGATGGGGCCTCCCCCAACCTCTCAGCCAGCAGCAGGCAGCACGTGATGCCGGAAGCCACGGTCCCTCTGAGCCGCTTTGGAGGATGACCTCAGGTGCAGAGCGTCCCGAGCAGCCCTGTCAGGGATCCCGGTGGCTGCCCAGCCTCCCCCGCCATGCACGGGCAGCCTGGGAGTGGGGCTGGCCTCACGTGGGGCCAGTGGGCAGAACCAGCAGCTATTCCCAGCAGCAGGAACATTGTTCAGCCCCCCCTGGGCTTTGCTCTCTCCCTTTGTAAGATGAGGCCGCCACTGCCCTGTGCTGGGACAGTTAATGCGCTGGGCACCGGCCCCCAGCACAGGACCTGGGGGAAGGACAGATGGGGACACGTCACTGTCACCCTCCTGGCCAGTTCCCAGGGCCACCCTTGAGTGCCCTGTCCCATGGGTGCCACAGCCTCCGGCTGCAGAAAGGCACCATTTTCACCAGGACAGGCAACAGTGGCCACAAAGGTGGCCCTGGGACTGTCCCTCTCCATGGACTGTCCTGCCTGGCCCCAGGGCAGACACAGGCTGAAACCTCCGGAGGGGAAGCACTAGGAAAGGGAGGCAGTGGTCCCACACTGAGAAGTAGCCAGGATGGTAATGGGATGATGCCAGCAGTGCTGAGGAAGGGTCCAGCCAGGCAAAGAGCCGGGGCTGGTGGGATGGGGTCGGGGTGGCACCAGGGAGCAGAGCTGGGGTACCTGGGCTCTCCCTAACCCCCCCTGTGCCCATCCTGACATGACAGCAGATGCAGGACAGGCACAGGAACCTCCCGTGGCTATGGGTGACAGCTCCCCAACCTACCCCAGGGACAGAAGAAGGATGAAAAGGCTTTATTGATAAATACAGATTATGTACAGAGGGGAGACATCTCCACCCAACCCAGCACCCCAGGGCCTCCTGGCCAGGGGGAGCCGGAGCCCAGCAGGTCATGGTCTCTCCCCACCAGCACAGCCCAGCCGTGGGGCCCTGGCCACACCAGCCACCCCAGAGACATTTGGTCTTGAACCTCCTGCAGCAAACACGGTGCGTGCCTGTGTCCCCCGCCAAGAGGAGCCACTGCAGCAGCACAGTCCCATGCAGACCCTCCTGGGGGGTCACCTGGGTGGTGGGCAGCCTTGGGGGCGAGCAGGATCTGCCCTGGCTCCAGCAGGGCTGGGAAGCAGCACGGGGCATCCCCAGGGCTGCCACTGCCCCCCAGCTCCCTGCCCTCTCCCCGCAACCAGTGCGGGGGTGACTCAGTTCCTGGGCGGCAGGGGCTGGTTGACGATCACTTGCACAACAAAATCCTTCTGGATCTTGGTCTCCTGCAGCCGCGTGCGGTCGGTGAGCAGCTTGCCTGAGAAGAACCAGCGCTGCCAGGCCAGGTCAATGCCCTCCTGCACCTGCAGCTGCTTCTTCAGCTGCCCGATGGTGTCACCCATGCTGGCGCTGAGCCGCAGGTCCTTGCCAGTGGAGAGCCGCACCTTGAGGGCAAACTCCCGCCGGGTGTTGGGCAGAGGCTCGGCTGGCTCTGCTGTCTCCTCCTCACCCCGCTCCAGGATCAGGTTGACGGGAGGTGCCAGGCAGTAGACGGGCAGCTGGTATCGGTTGCCCAGCTCATCGTAGCACTCTGTCAGGGACCCTGGGGACCACAGGGTGAGATGCTGTGGGTTGGCATCCCCATGGACCACCCAAATGGGGACAGGGCCACCCCAGACAGTGGGGCAGAGCCCACGTTGCCCCCCTTGGTTGGGCTGGGAACCCCTCTCCTCTCCAAACTGGGACCCCCATGTGCCCAGATGTGGGGCACTCAGCACCCACCCCACCCGCACTCCCGGTGCTGTCCCTCACCGTGGGGCAGGGTGATGCTGGCTCCGTCGAGGATGGCCTGGGCCAGGCTGTGGTCGTTGACCTCCACGGCATAGGCAGCTGCCTTCAGAGCATCCCAGATCTCCTTGCGGCCCTCAAAAGCAGGTGCTGTGTCCCAAAACTCATCCCTCTTGCTGCGCAGCTGCCCATCCGTCATGGGGTAGTCGCTCTTCCACTTGGGACGCTCCTTCTTCAGGGGCTCATTGCGGCCTGGGGAATAAGTGGTATGCTCAGCCAAGGGGCAGGGGTCCCCCTTGGGCCCTGAATCCCCCACCTCCCCATTCCCACAGGTTCCTGGGGACACCTGGCACCGTACACAGCAGTGTCCAAGGGATCGCCCTGCCCAGCACAGGCCAGTCCCCAGTGCAGCCAGCGGGAACTCAGCTAAAGCTAGCCCTGCCCAAGGTCCCACTGGCCCCATAGCAGCTGCCCCCCCGAGTGACATCCTTTGCCCCCAGGAGGGACAAGGGCTTTTGCTCCCATGCTAGAGGGACCAGCCCCTGCCCCACAGGGTGGCTGCAGGGCCTCATGGCCCTTTGAGGCAGAGCAGTATTTATAGCTTGGGGAATTAGCCAGGAAATAAGCTGGTGAGTCGGAGCGGGAAGGGGATTACAGGGGCTGAGCTGCAGCCCTGGCGGGGGGGTGGCGTGGGGGGTCAGGACTTCACTGTCCTCTCTGCCCATCCCGAGATGGCAGGGAGCAGCTGCGGGCAAGACGGCAGGCACACAGCGTCCAAGGCATCAGGGGGGCAGAGGGCATTGCTGGGGTGGGGGGCTGCCAGCCCACAGCAGCCCCAGCAATAGGCCAAACTGAGCAGGCTCTCCATGAAACAGCCCCTGGGACCCCCAGCAGCCAGCATTGCCCAGGGGTCTGGGCCACCCCCATACCGCCCTGCCCTCCCCACACTAGGCTGCAGCCCCGTGGGAACAGCCCCATTCAGTCGGCCCCACGGCTGGGCCGGAAGCGTGGGGCAGGAAGGAGCTGTTGTCACTCCCAGCTGAGCTGGGGACAATGAGTGACAACAGCTCCTTCCTGCCACCCCTCTCCCTGGGTCGGCCAGCCGGCACCCTTCCTGCAGGGACGGGACACGGGGGATGTGGAGCCCCAGCCGGGCAGGAAGGATGCCTGTGCCTGCGCAGCAACCTAACAGGCAAGGCGATGCCGCATGCCCCAACTGCTGGGGACAGCCACCACTGCCAGCTGCGGGCTGAGCCACGTTCCCCAGGCAGCTTTTCCTGGGCAAGTGTGCGGTAACACAAGGCAATACGTGACCATTTTTTTTTTTTTGTACCAACCCTTTCCCACCCCATCCAAGATCACTGGAGCCAGCACAGCACCCGCTTTCCCAGCAAGCACCCAGCCCAGAGCTGGACATGACACGTGGCACCCACCCCAGGAGTCCCCATGGGGCACAGGAGCTCAGCTACTGCAGGGCTGGATGCTGATTGTCCCTGATGGGCAGCAGCCTGCCTGCAACCGCATCCCCAGAGGAGCAAGGGCAGCCGGCTACAGCCAGCACTGCCGATTCAGCAGTCACGGTGCTGGGCAGGAGGGATTTGCAGCACCGCAGGACAGAGCAAGGTCGGAGGCAGCACCTGCCCCAGGACTGTGGCGGAACGGTGGCCACGGCCAGCCTGAAGGCCATGGCCAGGACCACATCTCCACTCTATCTGTGGCCACCAGGCTGGTGCACGCATCCTCGCAGCTGGGACCGTCATGCACAGTGGGACTCCCAGCTAGCACCATCCTCCCAGCTCTGCTCGTGGCAAAGGGAAGAAGCTGGCCCAGGGGAGACAGCAGGATCGGAGCCGCGGGGCCTGGCCGCAGCGGGGCGTGGGGACAGGTTGCGGCTGTCCCACGCAGGCAGGCGTGCCCCGCAGCATTGTCCAGGTAGGCAGGGGCTTAGTCTCATCTATTTATTGCTGCCGCCCAGCTGGGCCCCGCAGCCTCTAATCACCTCCTGCTGCTCTATTCCTGGCCCCTTGTGCAACTTCTCCACGGTGGCAGCACCAGTGGACAGGTCCGGCTGCTCGTTGCACCCAGACTCGAGCCAACAGGATCTGGCTGGCAGCCTGCCTGCCAGTCTCTTGCCCTGTGCCTGCAGCACCCCACCTGTGGCTCAGCCCTCCCACCCTGCAGTGCCCCAGTTCGCAGACTCCCAGGCAGGAGGCTGTGCCCCAGAGGCTCCCTTGTCCTGGGACTCGCTCCCTGCCTGGCTGGAGCGCTGGGGAGAGCTGGGCAGCCCCAGCTGGCGGGTCCTGGAGGCCGGCTTGGCCCCAGAGGAGATGCCAGCCAGATGGTACACGACACCGCTTCCAGCGGTGCTGCCTGGCCCGCTCCTGGGCCAGGGAGGGTTGGGATGCTGCATGCCACTGGCATCCCCTGCTCCTCCTGCTGCCGCAAGCTGGCCACCCCAGGGACAACACTGTGACCTGCTGCTGGGAGCCCTGGCAGGACCCCTCTGCAGGGGGTCACGGCAAGGCCCAGCCAGGGCAGGAGCTGGGTGGGCTGCTTAGCAGGGCCCCCATGGCAGCAGAGGCGGGCAGGCAGAGCACCCCTCCCCACCGGTGGCAGGTCCTTGCGTGCTGGGACCTGCCAGCCCAGGGCAGTGTCCCCATGCTGTGGGTGAGGGCAGCTGCAGCCTTGCTCCATCCTCCACCACCTGCTGAGCATCTCTCATGGGCTGGTGGCATGAGCGGAGGCAGGAGCCAGCCTGGGCACCCCAGCATTGGGGACAGCCCCGCTCCCCCAGGAAGGGACACGCTGCAAGAAAGTGACAGCAGCTGGCAGGGGCACAGGGGCATCAGGACGGGACCGTGACCCATCCCAGGAGAGCCTGGCAGGGAGTGAGTAGTGGTGATGGAGACAGAGGCTCTGTAGCCGGCTGTTGCCCAACACAGGAGGGGAGCACACGGATCCAGACGTTGGGATCCGACCCCCCCAGCCACAGCAGCCCTGAGTTAGGAGGCAATGTCCCCACACCCCCACCAAGCTGAGCAATCAGTTGGCCGGGGACCCCAGGACTGACACCTGCAGGAAGGCAGCTGCACCCCTGGAAGCCAGAGCATGCCGGGGTGGGGGGCAGCAGGGCTGCCAGCCCCATGGGGGGCCATCGCCCTAACACGAGACAGCAGGGCATCTCTGGAGCCCCGTACGGTGGGGACAGCTCCCCCCCGGCACAGCCAGACCCGGCAGCCACAGCACCCTGCACACGTTGCTGGAGCAGCGGGCACCATCCCACGGGAAAACCTTGCTCCCTCCCGCATCCCAGCTGCGGGCGAGGGCTGGGGCGCCCCGTCGCCGGGCACACGCTTCCTGCTCCTCCTCTCCTACCGCCTACCACCGCTTTGCCATAAACACGGTAATTACCGGCTGCGATTGCACCGGCCGGGGAGGAGGGAGAGGGGAAGGCAGGGGTGATTCACCCCGCCGGCCCCGCGTCCCCTCCGCCTGCAGGTAGCCGTGCCCATCCCCGTGGTCTCCGGGACCATCCAGGGCAGCATCCCGGGGAGCTGCCTCACAGCACCGAGGTATTCGGCTGCCGGTAATTCCCGGGAGCCGCGGGGCTGCACCAGCCTCCCCCCCCGCCGCTGCTCTCCGGACCGGCGCAGCCGCTCCCTGCCCGCCCCGCGGCCGGCTCCCGGTAACCTCTCGAAACCCCGGGGGAGCAGGGACGGGGTGCGCCCGTCGGCAGCAGCCCGGTGTACGGGCGGCACTGACCCCGGGCAGGGACCCAGTGGTTCGCAGGACGCGGCGTGCCGGGGGGACACTGCCGAGCCCAAACCGGGGTCACCCGCCACCCTGCAGCCCCCCCGGGCGCCCCATCCCCGGGAGGGGCCGGGGACCGGCAGGGCTGGGCAGGACGCGCCGTGCACTGACCCCGCAACCCCCGCGGGACGCCGGGACGGGATCCGCGGTGCCTGCCAGCTCCCGAGGCCGCGCACCGGACCGGAGCCACCGGTGCCCGGGGACC
>VYZV01027810.1:155576-177305 GCA_013401275.1 Pandion haliaetus | reverse complement strand
GCAGTGGGGTAGGTGTGGGGCAGCAGCTAGGGTGAGGGACGCTAGGGGCGAGGCAGAGGTGGGTGTGGGTAGATGCGGGGCTGTTGGGAGCTGGGTGAAGGCAGAGCTGTGGGGTGGGTCAGGGTTTTAGATGGCTGGTCTAGAGCATGAGGTGGGATTAAAAGTGTGTTGGGTCTACTGGTGGTGCCAGGGGCTGGCCTGGAACAGGGAGTGGGGCTTCGGGGTGGGGGTTATGGCATAGAATGTGTGAGCTGATGGGAGCACGAGGCTGCAGGCCCTGGTACTGGAGGTTTGGGGTGCAGTGGGAGCTGCTGTGGGTGGTACTGGGTATAACCATATCCCAGTGGGGCTGGGTGGTAGCTGGGACTGGGTGGCAGAGAAGGCTCCAGTGGGAAGGGGGTTCCTGGCCTTGCCAAGATGCTGTGGGAGCTGACTGATATGCTGGGTTCGCTGGCCCCTGCTTCTGGGACAAAGCTTTGACTGCCCTCACTGTGGTTTTTCCTCTTTTCCTGGCAGGGCTTGAGGCATTTGGTTTCCTTGGATAAATTGTCTTTCTGCTTGGAGCAAGAATTTTGTGACTTTGTTACATTAGGGAATTTGCAGCTTCAGGAATGTGGCTTTCTAAGGATAAGGCAGCATGTTTGTGTTTCTAGGCAGTGGCTTCAGCACATTTTGGAAAGGAGTTGAGAGAGCAGGGAAGGACTACGTAGGTTACGTTACACAGAGGGGTACCTTATAGACCTTTCCCAAGGCTGATGAGTTGTGAACTGATCTGTGGCATCTCGGTGATGAGATGAGCTGGCAAAATGGGAAGGTAACCCAGTGGTCCATGTAACACAGGGTGAAGAAAATGCCAAGGGAATTAGGAGGAATTCACTAAACTACGTGACATTCAAGATGTTGCAAAAGAGTTGCACTAAACCTCTGACATATTTGGGACAGACTTGGGGAAAGATAGCCTTACAACTGCTGTTGTCATCTATGGTCATGTTACAGAAGTGCCCAGAGAAAGCTTTGACTCTTTGAAGACAGACAAAGAGAAAGAGCCACCCCCGCCACCCCCCAGCTCTCGTCAGCTGTATGGTGCTTGTGACAAACCTACCTTGACAAGTGAGGGAGCCGGCAAGTGTCCTTGGCCCCTCTGACCTCATATAGAATCACACATCAGAAAGTATTAAATTGCATCACGTATCCTTGAGCGAAAGGGGAGGTTTTTTCTAACATTGTGGCCATTGTGCAATTGTTGGAAAAAATGCATTGAGCTTTCCCGTGTGTTGCTGAGTACTAAATTGATCGTAACTTGGCAAGTGGAAGAAAGACCTCGGTGCTGTCACAGGCAGCTCAGGCTGCATGGGTCAGTGGGTGGCAGAAGGAGGCTGAACTCTTTTTTTTTTTTTTTTTTTAAAGATAGGGGGAGAAGGATACTGCTGTTACAGAAGTCCATCACACGCTCCCTGTGAATGGTGTGCTCACATTTTGAGAGTGTGGGGGAGACAAGAACGGAAAGCCTGCAGAAATGATTAATGTCTAGAAGGACACTGCATGGAAGGCGGACAGATGTGTTAGGAAACGGAGCAGATTGATTCTGAGTAATAATGTAGCAAAGGGTAAATGGCTTGCTTCTGTTTAGCCTCTGGGACTACAGAACACCCCAATAGGAAGGCAGCCCCTCCTGGTAAAGGGAATCCTGGGATTCACGGTGTGTAATTAACCTTGGGAACTTGCTGCTGCCAGATGTGGAGGCAGAAGTTTCACAGGCTTGCCACTGTGCCTGCCATGCTGATGAGGCAGGTCCAATTATAGCTGTGTTTGCGCTTAAGCCGTGGCCTGCGCGGCTGTGCCTGCAAGCAGGATGCAGCGGTCAGAGGTCGCACTGTTGGGGCTGGCGTGGTCACTCCACGCATGGCGAAGCTGGTCTGTGAGAACAGAGCAAGTTCTCTCACTGTAGCCGAGCGAAGGGGCTGCTAACCGCGGGGAGCATCAACAGCCAATTGTGGTTTGACCATTACACTTCAGCTCTTTCCTGCGTGCGGATTAGGAAACCAGCAGCTTTGTGTATATGCTGCTTTCAGTCTCTGGAAACACAGAGAGGCATAGTGCTTGGCTGCAGAGACAGCGTTTTTCTCAGACATTCTCCACGGTTGTTCAGAGGCACGAGGGCTTTTCATGAGCTTGCAAAGCAGGATGTTGGGATGCTGGGTGTGAAGGGGCCATATGAGCCTTCCTGGCAGCCCATTCTGCTTTGTGCTAGTGCACAGCACCTGCTTGCTGTTGCAGTGTTGTTCTTGTGTGCAAGAGATATTGCCAGCACCTTACAGCTGTCATTCAAGGCATCCTCTGTTCAGTCTGTGACCTGCTGGGGTCCTCTTCTTCCTCGCAGCTCCACTTACCTGTTCTGTTGCTCAGTCCAGGCTCTCTCCCTGCTGTGCCAAGCAGGACTGGAAGGTCTGTCTCTGGAGTCGGAGCTGCCTGCTGTCAGAAAAGTCATCCTTTATCCCATCCCCAGAGACCACTCGCTGATGAACAGTATGACTTAATACTGGATGAACAGTATGACTTAATACTGGAATTAGCTGCTTAGGAAGAGCCAGTAAATGCTAGCAACAGCAGGAGACGCTAGCTGAGACAAGGCCTGGGAATGTCACAACTTAAACCTTTAGGCTTCTGAGCAGGTGGGTGCCCTGTCAGTCATGTAAGCAAGACTTCAGCAGGGCAGAGGGATGAACAGGGCCCTCCAGAATACCCAGAAGAGCTCCTGGGCAAAGACAGTGAGTGTCGGTGACTGAAAGGTGCTTTCTTTGTGGAGGAAGGCTGTTTTGTCCAGGTAGAGAGTGAGGGGTGCTGCTTGTTTCCCAGCAATGTCCCTTGCCACCTGAGCTACAGGTTAGATGGCTGAAGGTAAGGCAGTCCCTTGCCCGCCACCCCATGTCTGACCACAGGGCATGCACAGAGCTTTCCTACTGGGAAGGTGTCGTGTTAGCAGTGGGTGGCGGGAGTGGAGAACCTGCCCTTCTGCCAAGGCTCTTGTAGGATGCAGCGGGTCCTTACCAAAGCCTCCCAAGGGGTGACTCTTCCCCCAGTTGAGTTGCAAGAATATTGAGGCAGGAGGTGAGTGAGGCAACCTGGTGGGGTGTCTGAGTCAGAGCTGGTAATAGACTCCAGGAGTCCCAATGCTTCGTCTTCCTTTGACCACAAAGCCGCCTTTCTCCCTGCCCGTCATCTTGGAGGGAGTCTTGTGCGGGTCTTGCTCAGCATAGCATGGAGGTGGCAGAGCCAAGGTGGGAAGCCGCATGATCACTCGTGTCTGGGCTGTTTGCTCGGCCAGTTCTCCCTTGGGAAGCACCTGGGGAGCTGCCCTCTGTCTCCTCCTGGCTTGGTCACATTAGAGAAGCATTTTTTGGCATCTCAGCGAAGTGGCGCACAGCAAGGCTGTTTCTCTCGGGAGCCACACGTTGGTCACAGATCCAGCCAAGCTGTGGCGAGAGGGCAGAGGCAAAATGCAGGCAAGTTCACCTCTTGCTGCCTGCTCTCAGCTCTGATCCAGTCAAGGCAGCTGTCGGTCCCAGACATGTTTGCAGGCAGGGCTGGAGGCAGCTCCACCAACTGAGTGCACATGGCTCCTTCAGTGCTTAGTGAGGTGCCAGCACCCAGCCAGCCTTTCCTGCTCTGGTGTTGGGGCCCTTCCTGGCATCTGTCTCCAGTGCTGTGCATGACTGACGGTCTGGGAGTCTTTTTGCTTCAGTTCCTTTACCTCCTTTCTGCAGGGGTGAAAGATGGAAGCTGGACTGTGCTGCAGCTTGTGGAAGCCCTAGGGTAAGTAAAGCCTTATACATGTTATTCATCACGTATACATCCCCTTGCAGGGGAGATTCCCACAAGGAGGGACAATGAGAAGGAAAAGTGCGCTTGTCCAGGATGAACTAGCTTCAACGCTGGTAGACACACTGCAGCATGCAGGCTTGCAAGGATGTTGTCTCTTCACAGCATGGGGCCTGGACAGTGCTTTGCCCTCCCAGGACTTGGGCTGTTCGGGAAAGAGCAGGGCCAGAGCAGCTCTTGATGCTCTCCCAGGACCGAGGAGAGGTGTTGTGGCAGGCAGCAAGCCGCAGGGCACTTCTCGGTTGGGACTGTCCCCAGAAGGAGCTGCCTGAGCCCACAGCTGCACATCACCATGTCATAAGTTGGCTGGCACTGAGCTTTTGCTTCTGTCTCTGAGCTGTCATGGCCTGGGAGTCGGGGAGGCTCATTTCTCTGAAGCTGGAGGCAGGGTTTGCCTCATTGTAAGAGGCTTTGCCCTTTTTCGGCCCTTGTGATCTTGGGAGCCTGAGTTTCAGGTGCAGAGCGTGGTGCAACAGCAATTTCTTTGGTCTGACTTGAGAACTTGGATTTATTGCTGCATGGCTCTGGGGCTGGGTGCATGCATGCATCACAGTCAGGGGAATAGGAGTCTGCTCCCACCCTACCAGCGAGTCAGGCAGTATTGGGCCACCACCCCCCTGCCCAGAGAGCAGCACCTCTTTGTTTTTATAGTGTGTCTGCTCAGGATGTGCTTCCTGCTTGGGTGTTCCTGCTCACAACAGGCCTCTTGGGCTTTCTCCCCACTTGGGCTAGGTCTTGCCTGGAGAACACAGATCCTCGGACGCGAGGGCGAGGCATCCAGCTGCTGTCACAAGTCCTGCTCCAGTGTTACTCCCTGCTCCAGGAGAAGGAAGGTAAGGGCTGCTCTGGGCCTTTGAGTGCTGCTGGCAGGTTGGGGGCAAAGCCTGTGCCACTCAAGTGTCTGTCCTGCGATTGGCAAAGGGTTTGGTTTAGCACCGTGACAACTTCCTACATGTCTCTCGAGTCAAAGGCCAAGGAGAGCACAGGCCCTCACGCTGCAGCCTTTTTGCCAACCTCACCACACAATTCGGGTCACTCCCTGAACACGCCAAAGCCCTGGGCTGCAGATGGTGCCCCTGGCAGTGTGTGGGTGTTGCACACCCAGGCATGCTCAGCGCCACGTGGGACGTCTTGGGGACACATCTGCATGTCAAAATCCTTGGGTGGTGATTCAGTGCAGGAAAACCATCATTCACAAAGCAAGTCACAACACAGCCCTGTGGCCTGCCCAAATTAACTCTGGGGGAACCCTGGGGCCTGGCGGAGGAGGGGAGATCAGCATAAGAATGAGAGTGGAGTGGAGGACCGGGGTGGGGAGAGGAAGATGCCCTGTTCATGGAGGCAAGGAGAAGGTTTGGCTGTGTTAAATGCCCCATAGCAACTGGCTGGCAGTGGGAGAAGCCAGTAAGTGCTGCCAGACTTTCACTTGGACTGGGGGCCTTGCTGATGGTAGCAGGCTGGCAAGGCGGGGGGGACCAGCTAGTAACTGGGGTGAAGGAAGGGATGGAAGTAAAAGGTGCTTAGTCCTTGGCGTTTGGCTCTCTGTAAGGCTCAGACTGGTGCCAGGCAGGGCTGAGAGCAGCTGTGCTGAGAGAATATACACAGACTAGCTACTGGTGTAGCTGGAGTCAGGCATGATGACTGTGATGGGGACTGGGGTGCTCTGGAGGGGCAGCCTGAGGTGGGTAAGTTCAGTGGGGACGCTTGGCAGAGTCAGGGCAGCTGAGTGAACTGGGTTAGAGCCATGTCACCAGGAGCTCTGGAGGAAGGTGGGCAGAGCCAGCTCCCCGGCAGGGCACTGGTCACTGCTGTGAAACCCCCAGCTGGCCTTGTCTCCCTTCGTGTCCCTCCTCACGCAGTTCATTTCTCAAGTGCTGCGTCAGGCTGCCTCCTGGGGGGGTGAGTTTCTGCAGCAGCTGTGGGCACAGGATGCTGCTAGCCGGCTCTTCCAGTCTGCTTCCTGCTGCCACTCCCCAGGGCCGGGGTGTGCAGGCGCCCGTGGCCGTGACTCAGGGGCCAAGAACGTGTTGTGGAGCCAAGTGTGGGGAAGCTGGAGCTCTTGCTCCAGCCCTGCACCCCACCCCACGACATCCTCCAGCCTCCACTGAGCAGGCATCTGCTGCTTCCCTGCTGGCATCTGCACCCGTGTGTCTGGACAGGCCAGGGCAAATGCCTCTCAGGTAGCTCCAGCACCTCTGCAGCGGCCAGAGGTGGGTGCTGCCCCGCTGCGGTCAGACGTGGGTTGCTGATGCAGGGAGGGCGAAGGTGTTGGAGCCAGGTGGGTGCACCCAACAGTGGCAATTCGTGCTGTTCACCAGTGCAAGATTTTCTCGCTCTTCATCCTGCAGCTGCTTTTGGCAGAGCTGGGCTGGCACCCGGCAGCTGCATTTCCTGGGTCTAATGCATGTTGGTGTCTGTTTCTGACAGTGCTGCATCTGGTCCTGTTCTATGAGAATCGTTTGCAAGACCATCACCTTGTGATCCCCTCGGTGCTCCAGGGACTCCGAGCGCTGGTGAGCTTGCGCCCCCAAGTCTGCAGCACTGCGATACGCTCCAGAACGGTGCTGGGGAGGTGCAACACCTGGGTGCAGGTTGGAGCAGCATGTCAAGCAGGGCCCAGCTGGGCTGTCAGTTCCCGCCCGGCAGCATTGCCCTGTCTCCTCCATGATCCTGCTGCGTCCCTTGCGGAGGGGCTGGGGAGAGGAGACTGCCTTGATTTCCTGCCCCATGCTGGTATTGGGGCAAGGATTCCCTGGCCACTCTGGGGAGCAGCACAGATGATAGGCATCTTGTTCTGTCCTGTCTGTGGGGGTGGTGAGCTCTTCCTGGCATAGGAGAGAATCCTGCAGGTGGCTGTCCAGAAACAGGAGCTCTGTTATATGGCTGCCATCAAGGTTTTCTATTCTTGCTTTTCTTTTCCTGTCCCCAGAGCATGTGTGAGGTGCTCTCTCCAGGGCTAGCAGTGTCTGTGCTCAAAGCTATCTTCCAGGAGGTACATGTGCAGGTGAGCAATGTGATTTCCCATCTTCCTCTCCCTGCTCCCCGCTCCCTGGGTGTCTGGGGTTGGCCTGCTTGCCCTGAGGACTGAGCACATTCAGTGGCAGTGTAGTGTAGCGCATCCTTCCCACAGCAGTGCAGTGCTCCTGCGTACCTTAGAGACAGTGTGTCTCACTGCAGACCAAGAGGCAGACAGCAGCTGAGGATCATGTCTGGCCGTTGTCCTCTCTTCTCTCAGCCCCGGGGAGGTTATTTCCTTTGCTCTGTTCTCCAGGCTATGTTTTAAGTGCCCTCAGCACCCAAATTCTCCTCCAGTTTAAGACTGTTTATGCTGGCAGGGCCTTGGGCAGTATGTGTGGCCCTGGTGTGACTGTGATGGTGCATTCATGCAGTGACGGACAGAGTCATGTTCAGGTGCCATTGCATAGGCATGTGCACGCTTTGCATGTGGTAAATGGGATCTGTGTGCCAGGAAGCAGCAGCTGAGCCACTGGGGGTCCTGACCTCTTCTCAAGGGCATGCACTGTCCTTGTGTGGTGGGTAGCAATGCTGCCATGTGTGGAAGCTTGTTTTGATTGCTCTGCTCTTCCCTTCAGTCCCTGCTGCAGCTGGACCGCCACACAGTCTACAGCATCATCACCAACTTCATGGGCACCAGGGAGGAAGGTGAGGGGGCAGAGGCCAGAACCACTCTGGGGTTGTCCAGGCTGGGAGAATGGCTCGCTTTCACCTTTTCAAAGGCTCTGTTGCTCTGCCTGGGGAGAGCTGAAAGGGCTGCAGGACTGGGGAAACCTGGCTGATTGCATGCCATGTTGGTGAGGTCTGGTATCCTGCATCTGCTCTCGCTCCTTCTTTCCGCAGAGCTGAAGGGCCTCGGTGCCGACTTCACCTTTGGCTTCATCCAGGTGATGGATGGGGAGAAGGATCCCCGCAACCTGCTGGTGGCCTTCCAGATCGTGCGTGATCTCATTGCCAAGAACTACGCCCTGGGTGAGCCTGTGCCTGCCATGCAGAGCTGACTGGGGGACATGTTGCTTTTCTTTGAGTTGTCAGAGGGGTGGCCCTTGGGTCTGACCAGGGTTGGGGTTGTCCCTGACATGCTTTAGGAGCTGCAGAGCTAGCCTGTCATGGGTGGGTGCTAGGCATAGCTGCTGTGCCTCTTTTGCCCAGCATCTCTGCTTGTGTCCTCTGCCCTTTCCTTGCAGGTCCCTTTGTGGAAGAGCTGTTTGAAGTGACGTCCTGTTACTTCCCCATTGATTTTACTCCAGTGCGTGAGTCTGGCCTTTCTCGGGGGTGGGGGGGTGGGGTGGGGCGGGGGTCCCCTGCAGGGGATGGGAGCGGAGGACGGGCAAGAGTCTTGGCTGGGCAGTGTTTAGCTGCAAGCTGTGGTACCCAGGCTGACAGGCTGGTGCCAAGCTGGCTGCAGTGACTGGCATTGCTGGTGCCAAGCTGGCTGCAGTGACTGGCATTGCTGCTGCCTTGCGGGAGACGAGGTGATGCAGCCTCGGCTGATGGCTGGATTGGGAGGTTTCCTGACCAGTGACCTGCTCTCTCTGCTTCCCTTCCAGCCCCCCAGTGACCCTCACGGCATCCAGAGAGAAGACCTGATCCTGAGCCTCCGGGCTGTACTGGCCTCCACGCCTCAATTTGCTGAGGTAGGAAGCTTCTAGGGGATTCTTGAGCACCCCACTGTTCAGAGTGCTGTAGCTCCTGCTATGGTTCCATGGTAAGGGGACAACTGGGACTAGGAGGCTGCACTAGGGCAGCCCTGTCTCCTGCTGGGGCTGGGCATGGGGAGGGTGCTGACACTGATGTTCTAGGAACGGGCTGCCTGTTGCAGGTATCCTTCAACCTCTGCTCTCCTGGCAGAGGTTGAGCTTGCAGCCCTGCAGGGTCGCAGACAAGGTGGTGCAAGGGGTAGGCTGAGTCTAAATGCCTCCTTCTGCAGTTCCTTCTCCCTCTGCTCATTGAGAAGATGGACTCAGACCTGCAGAGTGCCAAGCTTGACTCCCTGCAGACTCTGGTAAGGAAGGACCCCTTCTCCCTTCAGCCCACAGCTGGCCTGTGGCAGCAGCAGCCAGCCACCTCTGAGCCCTTCTCCCTGCCAGCCAGAGAATCTCCCTTGCAGAGCCACAATTTCCAGGGTCCTAGTTTGGCCTACATCACTCTTTCCTCTTTTTCTCTCCCTTGAGTGTTTTGTGCAGTTCAGCATGAGCTTGCAGGATGGGCAGTCTCCCTGCTCTGTGTCCTCCCAGTACTGGCTTCTCTCTGATGCTTTCTCCTGGGTCCCTCTTGCAGACTGCCTGCTGTGCCATCTATGGGCAGAAGGAGCTGCAGGAATTCCTCCCCAGCCTCTGGTCATCCCTGCGCAGGGAGGTGAGTTCTGCAGGGCCCTTAACAAATCCTCCACCACAGTTGGGCTCCTGCTAAGCAGGAGTTCGCAGCCAGACCAGGCGGGTCCCATATCTCCCAGCAGCACCCACCTGTGGCCTTGGACAGCCCGAGCTGAAAAGTGGGTGGACAGGCCAGCCCTATGAGCATGTCCCGGGGGTTTGGATGTGCCACACTCCATGTTCAAAGCACGTGGGAAGTGAGGCGGGAGCCTGAGCCCTTCAGCCCACGTTGGGAGTGTGAAGCCTGCGGTTGGGGTCAGGATGGAGCTTAGCTCATCCTACGGCCTCTCCTGCAGGTGTTCCAGACAGCGAGCGAGAAGGTTGAGGCGGAGTGCTTGGCTGCACTGCACGCCCTCTCTGCCTGCCTCTCCTGCTCCGTGCTCAGCTCTGATACCGAGGATCTCTTGGATTCCTTCCTCAGCACCATCCTGCAAGGTAGCTAGGAGAGAGACCTACCCTGCCCTGAGCAGCCAGGCCTGCAAGCATGCTCCTAGCTAGAGATCTGCCCTCCTGTTCTTTTTGAAGCCTCTTTCTTCTCTTTGTAGCCCTCACAGCTACTGTTGGCTTCTCCAAGGTAACTGGCTGTAGGAAGGGAGGAGAAGGGGGCACAGTAGGAAATGCCTATTGGATTGAGTTGCTTTCCTCTCTGGTGGGGTTGGGGCATCCAAGGCTGTGCTGTGGGCTTGGAGTTGGGGAAGCAGCTCTGCTCGGGAGGCTGTGTGACAGCTCAGAGCTGTGCCCTGGCAGCACGTCCCAGCCCAGATATCAGCTGTGTCCCCACATGCAAGGCAGAGGATCTCTGACAGTGCAGCTGACGCCCAGCCTATCTCAGATTGCAGGCACCATCTGTGTGAGCCTGACATGAAGCTGGTGTGGCCAAGTGCCAAACTCCTGCAGGCAGCAGCAGGTGCCTCCCTTCGCACCTACCACCATGTCACCAGCAGTGTCCTGCCCCTGCTGCTGGAGCAGTACACCAAGCACCCGCAGGTGAGGGGCAACCCAGGCTCTGCGGTCACAGGCAGCAGGGCTGAGTGCACCTGCTGTTTCTGCAGGGCTTGGTGGGAGCAGGGTATGAAAGTAGATGTCCTTCCCTGGCTGTGGGTGGGGACCCTGTGGGCACCCTCTGGCCTTGCAGTGCTGGGCTGAGGCATAGCTGTGTCCCAGCAGTGACGGTGATCTGGGTTACTCCTTTGTGTCCCTGCAGAGCAGCCAGAGGAGGACAATCCTGGAAATGCTGCTGGGCTTCCTGGAGTTGCAGCAGAAGTGGGGATATATGGAAGAAGGTGAGGCTGGCTGGCTCTGACCTCACCTTCCCCATATGCTGACAGAGAAGGAAAGCTCACTGACCTGGGCAGCTGCATGTGCAACCCTCTGCTATGTCCCAAGGACCCTGCATGGCTAGGTGTCAACCAGCAGGGCCCCAGAAAGGGACTGTCAGGTGCTATGGTGGTGGCTGTGTGGTGACAGCCAGGCGCAGGTGGTGAGTCCATGCCTCTCTCTCTAGATGAGAGCGCTCTGCTGTCGCTCCGAGCCCCGGTTTGCTCTGTGGTGTTCTCGGCGCTCACAGATCCCAGTGTGCAGCTGCAGCTGGTCGGTCTCAGGGCACTGACTGTCCTGGGCTCCCTGCAAGGTTGGTGCTTTGTTTCCCTTGGGGAGGCAGAGGGAGATGTCGCCCTGTTCTGGAGACATGGTGCCACATGGCTGCTGGGACGTCCTTGCCTGCTGCCTGTAGGTGCACAGGATCAGTGGCAGCTTTTCCGACCCAGGCCATGAGTTCCAGGGACACTTGGTCTCTCTCTTGCCTGTTTATGCTGGGCACCATGTATCTCTGGTGTTTGGCATGCTGCTGTGGTGCTGCTAACCTGGGCAAGGGGGAAGGATGCAGGCCAGAACCCTGCATGTTTGCCTTTAGCCGAGGGCAGGATTCCTCTACAGCTCTTGTTCCAGGCTTCCTGTCTCCCTCCGACCTGGAGCTGGTCGTGGATCACCTCATCCGTCTCGCTCTGCATGAGGAGGATTCCCAGAGCAGGTGAGGGGCGGGCTGGTGCCACTGCAGTCACCTGCACTCTGGGGAGAGGAACAAAGCCTGGCTTTGGTTCAGAGAGGGTCTGTAGTCTGGGGGAAGGCACAGGAACTGCCTGAACTAAAAGACTATGGGTGTAAAAGCGAAGGGATAAACCAGGTGATTTATAGGCTGGAAATTAGAAAGTCTGGGCCTGTCAAAGTAGGGGGCTCTGCTCTGCCTGCCAGTAGGGTGGAAAAGGCAGGTTGCTGAGAAACAGGTTTCTGGAGGCACCTTCTGGCCCAGATCTGTGCAGCTGGTGTACAAGCAGTGCCAGGTTTGCAGTGCTCACATGACCCCTCCCACTCTCTTCGCCCCTCGGCAGCGAAGCAGCAATGGAGGCAGCCGGATCTCTGGCCCCCATCTACCCAAAAGTTTTCTCTGGACGCATGGTACCCAGGCTTGAAGAGGAGCTGCAGTCAGGTAGGGCTGGCAGCCTTGGGAAGGGAGTGTTGTCTGGTTTTGGGGTGAAGCCTGTCCCATTTGGCTCCTATCAGGCAGTGGGGCTGTGCCATATGGTGTAGGTCAGTGGCTTTTCTGCTTAGGGGATTCCCAGTGCAGGCACAGTGGTGCCTGCATAGGGAGGGCTGTGCCTGGTGCTGGCAACCAGCCTGTGCGGCCAGGATGAGCCTTGTGGGGAGGAGCTGCCCAGCCACAGAGCAGGCAGAGTGCCTTGGGCCTGGCATGGGCTAGTTCTGCTGTGCTACTTCACTCCATCTACCCTGGCAGGGTCTGGGCCCTGAATGCCCTTGGGCAAGGGGGCCTGGGGTCACCCCAACACCCCTCTGAGGTGTGTTTCCTCTTCAGAGTGGGAGGAAGAGAGCTCCCGTGACCACTGCTCCTTGCGGCAACGCTGCCTGCAGGCCCTGGCAGCTGTGTCCACCCATACCAGCATCGTGAGGGAGACCATCCCTGTCCTGCTGCAGCATCTCCGGAAGGTGCAGAAAGGTAACAAGTCCAGGCAGGAGCTGCCTCTGTTACCAGTGATGGCTGGGAGAGAGTGGGAATGGCAGAGGTGCCAGGAGCCCAAGGCTAGGCTGTGAGTCCCACTGGTGGAGGGGCAGTAGGGAGGGCTGCATTGCCCCAGAATCCCAGCGCAGATCAGGGGTGTGGGTGCTCAGACTGTTTGATGTGACAGAGACTGTGCCCTGCAGGGAGCGAGGCCAGGAATGCCCAAGACATGGTGCCTGTGTGCCAGAGCCTGTACCGCGTGGCCCTGCAGTGCCAGCAGGACGCAGAGAGCTGCTGGTACTACCACCAGACGGTGGTCCCCTGCCTGCTGGCCATGGCCGTGCAGGCTGCCATGCAAGGTAGGTGCGGGGCTGGAGCAGGAGAGGTGAAAGCAGGCAGCTCCCCGGGCTCTCTGGGGTCCCCAACAGCTGCTGCCGCTGCCTTCTGACAACTGCGGGCACTGTGGGCCCCACTGCCTCCTGCCGGAGGCAGAGCAGCCCTGTCCCAGGGCTGGTGTGGGTGAGGGGGCTGTGCCTGCCCCCTCCCTCTGAGCAGTGGGCTCCAGCATGTCCCTTTCCTCCTGCTGCCTGCAGAGAGCACCTACCCGCCGCTGGGCAAGGCACTGCTGGAGGAAGAGGTGCTGGCTGCCATGGTCTCAGTCATCAGCGCTGCCACCACTCACCTGAGCCCTGAGTGAGTGATGCTGGGATGGGATGCCGGGCATTCCATCATGGGGAGGGGGCAGGCTGCGTCCCCCCTGCTGCTGTCTGTTCAGGGGACCCTGTGCCTCCTGGAAGGTACCCAGGAGCTCTCTGGTGACCCTCCCAGAGCAGCACATTGCAATATCTCCTTTCTCCTAGGCTGGCTGCCCAGAGCGTGTCTCATGTGGTGCCCCTCTTCCTGGACGGAGAGGTCTCTTTCCTGCCCCAGAACAGTTTTCCCTGCTCCTTCCAGCCCTTTGAGGTGTGTTGGGTGCTTGGGGCTGGGGTGCCGGAATGGGCAGGGAATAAGGATGTCGGCATACACTGGCAGCAAGGACCATGATGATGTGGGTGCTGTTCTTCCCCCACAGGATGGGGAGTGCTTGGAGGCACAAAGACGTCTGGTTGCCCTCCTCATGGCCTTCGTCTGCTCCTTGCCCCGCAATGTAAGTTGGTGGGGAGCAGGGTGGAGGTGCCCTGACCAAGTGCCCTCCTGCCTGGGTCCACAGCAAGCTCCACAGGCAGAAGAAGGGAGCAGCTGCGGCCCCAGGCTGTAACACGCTCTGTGTCTCCTTCAGGTGGCAATTCCTCAGCAGGAACGGTTGCTCCGTGAGCTGCTGGCGCTGAGCTGCTCCTGCAACTGCCCCTTCACAGCCACCACAGCTGCCAAGTGCTTTGCAGGGCTGGTGAACAAGCACCCGGCGGGTAAGGGGGCTGGGCAGGATGTTGTGGGTCCCTGCCCACTGCTGGCAGGGGAATGGCTCAGCCTGTCCCTCCCTTCTGTGTCCCCAGGGCAGCAGCTGGATGAGATCCTCCAGCTTGCAGTGAACAGGATGGAGCTCGGCCTTGCAGAGGGGCCCCGCCGAACGCAGGCACTCACCCTGCTGCTCTGGGTAAGGCCTGTCCTGGGTGCGGGAGGGGAGAAAGCCTGGCGGGGGGCCAGCCTGGCACTGACTCTGCTCTGCCTGCACAGGTGACCAAAGCCCTGGTGCTGCGCTACCACCCCCTGAGCTCCTGCCTGACAGACAAGGTAGGTGGTGGTGGGGCTGGCTGATGTCTGAGGAGCCTGCCCCTTCCCCCCCCACAGCCAGCTGGGAACCCCCAGCAGGAGGGCACCCTGTCTCAGGGCTCTCTCTCTCGCAGCTGCTGGGCCTGCTGGGTGACACAGAGCTGGGCCCCGCCACGGCTGACGGCTTCTCTCTGCTTATGGCCGAGTCCCCGGATGTGCTGCACAAGGACTGCCACGCCGACGTGCGCATCATGTTCCGCCAGCGCTTCTTCACTGACAACGTCCCCAAGCTGGTGCAGGGCTTCCACGGGGCTGGCCCCGGTGAGCGGCCACCCCCAGCCCAGTCTCACCACCCTGTGACACCTTGCCCAGGGGACCTGACCTGGTGTGTCCCCCCTTCCCCTAGCTGCCTGTAACCATCTGTTCTCTCCACAGATGTGAAGGCTAATTACCTGAAGGGCCTGTCCCATGTGCTCAACCACCTCCCCAAGCCCGTGTTGGTGACAGAGCTGCCTACGGTGAGAGCCAGCCTTGGTGGTGGGGGGGAGATTGTAGAAGTGCAGAGTGTGCAGCTGGGAGTTAATCATGTCTTCTGTGTCCTCCCCACCTGCAGCTGCTTTCCCTCCTGCTTGAGGCCTTGTCCTGCTCGGACCGTGTGGTGCAGCTCTCCACACTGAGCTGCCTCCAGCCGCTGCTGCTCGAAGCTCCCCAGATCATGAGTCTGCACGTTGACACACTGGTCACCAAGTTCCTCAGCCTCACCTCCAGCCCCACCATGGTGCGTGTGCCTTCTCCTTTGCCCACCCCCTCACCCCTTTGCCCCTGCCCCTTGCACTGCCCTCACCCATCTGTTCCAGGCTGTCCGCATCGCCGCCCTGCGCTGTGCCCACGCACTTACCAGCCTGCCCACAACAGTGGTAAGTGCTCCTGAAGCAGCCTGCTGCCTGCTCCTGCATGTAGAGGGGCAGGGGGGTCCCAGACCTCCTGGGGGACAGCCAGCACCCAGCTCTCTCACTAGGAGCCCTTTCTGTCCTGCAGCTGCTCCCATACAAGGCCAGAGTTATCCGGGCACTAGCCAAGCCTTTGGATGACAAGAAGAGGCTGGTGCGGAAGGAGGCAGTGGCAGCACGGGGGGAATGGTGAGTGCCTGTGGCTGGAGCTGCTGGGGTGCTGGCATGTTGGGGACATGGCTGATGGCACAATCTCTGTCCCCACAGGTTCCTGCTGGGGAGCCCAGGCAGGTGAGTGCCCTCTGCGTCCCCTCCCTGTGCTGACTGACAATCTGACTGGGACCCCGCCAACCCACCAAGCCATCCAACTGATGCCACGGACCCTCGGAGCCCAGTAGTACCCCATGTGCTGGGGCTGGAGTGTGGGGGCCAGCAGACAGTATCCCTCATTGCGGCACCTTCCCAGCACCCCCAGCAGGGAAGGAACTGTGCTGCTTGTGGCTAGCCCAGCTGCTGCTGCAGCCAGGCACAGTGATGTACAGACTCACCACATGTGAGTGGAGAGGGCAGGCCTGTGCATACACATACAGTGTGTGGCAATCCATGGGCCAGAAGAATAAATATATCTGTTTTGGTAATGGTGCGGGGTGTCTCCATGCAGCTCAAGCTGCTGCTGGTTACAGGCCCTTACTCCTCTTTCCACACTGGGGAATCACAAGGGTCCCTCTCCTCCCCTGTCCCCAGAAGTCTGTGCCTCCCACCAGGGAAAAGAGCCAGGCTCCCTAAAAAAAAAAAAAAAAAATTTATTGGATGGTCTTAAAAAGGCTCCCTGGGGAGTGCTTGGGGGGCAGTGGTGCCATCTGCTGCGCCCAGCCCTGCCGGAGAGCCGAGCTGGGCCGTGTGCTGGCCCGTACCTGTGCTAGCAAGGACAGCATCTTCAGCTAGAGCAGGGAGCAGCAACTCTGCTGCCTTTCCCCTGGGGCTGCCTGCAGCCACCAAGGAGCCGAGAGAGCAGGCGTCCAGGCACTGACACTGTCCAAAGTTTCCTGTGGTTCTGGCTCTGGTCAGCGATGTGTGCCAACACCCGCCTTCCGCCAGGCACTTGGTCCAAAGGGAGCTGTGGTGGCAGAGCGGGTCCCCTGTGTGTTCCTGTGCCTGCAGGGAGGGACATCTGCAGCACCTGGGCCTCAGACGGCCAGGAGCGGTGCATGCTGTTTGGTCACGCAGGGAGGCAGGTCCCAGCTCAGGCCCGTCCCGTGGGGCAGGTGAGGAGAGGGCAGCAGGACGCGGGTGAGCCAGTGCCTGTGGAGAGAGGAGTGAGGCTGCAACAACAAGCTGAAGTCTTGGTGTTTCTCAGCTCCGCAGAGCCAAGCCAGGGCTGTGAGCCCGTGTCCCTGAGCTGCCATGATGGCTGAGCTCCTCAGCTGGGACTCTCTGGGCAAAGGGGTGCTGGATAGGCCAGAACTTGCCACTGGGGAGGGCTAAGGAGCCACAAGGCAGCTGATGCCCAGGTCCTCTGTGACTTGCAAAGCCCGGAGCAGCAGACAGCATGGGATGCTCGCTGCCCCAGCTGCTCAAGGAGAGGCTGTGTCCCAGCACCCCCAGGCACTGCTGAGCCACCACCTTCCTGGCAGGGGCTTCCCTGGGGCTTTACCTTGGCACATCCACACCCAGGAACACCTTCCAGTTATCCCAGCTCCCGTAACTGTAGGGGTTCCTGAAGACCTGCAGGCCAGGGAGACGCACATCACGTCTGGCTCTGCCCTGGCCAGCCCTCTCGCTCTGTAGGCTGTGCTCACCTTGCCGGCCTTCTGCAGTCTCTGCCTCTCCTTCTTGTTGATGTGCCGCTCGATGCTGGTTTCCCCACGGGTGATGAGGGCAGCATGCCACAGTGTGAGAGCACCCAAGGCCAAAGCAACCGAGCTGGGGATGGCAGGGGCGAATGGGTTGCACAGAGGCTTTCCTTCCCTGGTGCTGCAGCTGTGGGGGCCTGAGGCTGCCTTCCTGCACCCACAGCTGCATAGGTAGGTCAGCTCATCTAATCTCCCATGACAGAGAGCCAAAATCTCTCCTCTGTGGCTCAAGAGCTGGCAGGGCGGGGGCTTGCTTTAGCACAGATGTCAGCTCAGCCCCGGGAAGACAGAGGGTGAGCAATGTCACAGGGCAGGGGGCTGCACACTGCTTCCCCCAGCACCCTTGCTCCCAGCCCCTGGGCCCCCTTACCTGCACAGGACCCACAGGTAGACCACACTCTTGTGGAAAGCTCGCTGGCGGAAGGAGAAGGTGGGTGGTGGGGTCTGGTAGTATGTCTGAAAAAGGACCAGGGTGCGGGGGATTACCCAAATTGCTTTATAGCTTGAAGCCAGATGGGGAGTGCTGCACCCCTCACCGATGCAGAGCTCAGACAGCTAGAAAGGACTGGGGCTGGGGCCAACACAACAGCCAGGGTGATGGGAGGCAGCCCGAGACAGCCACGAGACAGACAGACACCTGAGAGCTGGCACATGGGTGGGAAGCAGTGGGCTGGAGGTAAGGGGGCAGGGAGCAGCCATGGGACTGGTCAGGACACCACAGCTGGTGCTCAGGCCAAGATGTGTACACACTGCTGCAGCTTCCCCAGAAGAGCAGGCCTGAGCAGCACATGCCAAGCAGCTGCCACCAGCCAAAGCCCCTGGAAGCTGGGTGCACAGGAAAGCAGACTCCAAGCTGCTGGAGGCAGTGCCTACAGCAGAGCTGCCCGGCCAGCCCAAGCTCTCTGACACAAGATGAGCACGGGGGCTGGTTCTGGCTGCAGGGTACTCCCTGAGAGCAGGGCCCCAAGTGGGACCCAGCCTGCAGGGCAGCTCTGCTCCACACTGCTTGGAGCAGCTGGGTGGCAGGGATGTCCCACCTGGTTGGCAGCCACCTGCAGTCTCTCCTTCTCAAGCAGTTTCATTCTCTAGGGGGACGGAAAACAGGGCACCAGTTACATGTCTCAGAGGAGGGGGCCCTTTGCCCTCACCCCCTCGCAGGACCAGGGCAGCTGGGGGCCTCGCAGGAGGAGGGAGAGGGGAAGCAAAGTCATTACAAGGCCAGGCCTGGCCCAGCCTTGTTCTGCAAGCTCAGCCTGGGGACCCCAGCTAGCCTCAGTGCACAGCAGGGCGAGGACCGGGGCCTGCCCGCTCACCTCGATGGCTGCGTAAGCATCCCGGAACATCTCCCAGCCACTGATGCTGCAGTAGATGCAGCCCATGGTCATGAATAGGCAGAAGGAGAAGAAGTAGCGGTGGTTGTAGTGTCCCACACAGTTGTTTAGCCAGGCTGCCTCTGGGGTTAAAGGTACATAACTGTGACAGACCACAGGTCCAAACCCACCCCAGGGACCAGGGTGGTTCTTCTGGGCCTGGCCCCCAGCACGTTTCCCCATGCTGGCTGACTCGGGAGAGGAATAGGGCAGGGAGAGAAGGGGAAAGCAGGGCCAGGTGCCCCTGGGAGAGTGCCATGGATTAGTACTGCAGAAGGATACGGCAGTGATGGTCCATCTTCAGCACGCACCTAGGAGGGAGGAAAGCAGTGCCAGTGTCAGTGCCAGCGCAAGCACCATGTTTTGGAGGGGGCGGGCAGCCCCCCAGCCCTGCGGGCTGTGTGAAAGATGAGGCGAGAAGCTGGCAGAGCAGAGGGGAGGGGGCCCCGGTCTCACAGCGTGGCAGGGGGCAAGGAGAAGGGTCCCAAGGCTGCCGCAACTGCTGCAGTGGGCAGAGGGAGGGAGCCCTACCTGTTGCAGATGCTGCAGTGGTGGGTGCGAGCTGGCTTGGGAGCAATGCATTTCCTGCAGATGGAGACGCCGGTGAGATTGTCCTTGGCCTGCACACAGGTCAGAAGAGATTTGTGCACCCAAGCCCTGCACCCGTCCCCTGCTCCCCATGTTCCTCACCTCCCCTGTGACCACCCCAGCCTCCCCACCCTGCACTGCCCAGCCTAGCTGCCCCGATCTGGAGGAGGCCACCTGCAATGATGCCACCAGTCTGGTTTAGCCATTCCCAGTGATCATCTGTAGCTGGTCCCCAGTGCCCAGCTAGGAGAGGCTGTACTGCCAGTCAGTGCCTCACCTGCGGTGGGTGCCCGGGCGAGGTGGTGATGGCCATGTAGTAGTGGAAGACAATCATGATGAGGTTCCAGTGTCCGTAGGCGAGGTGCCAGCAGATCCAGGCAGGCGTGTAGGTCTGCAGGATGAGGGGCAGCAGGCAGATGTACACGATGGCCACAATGGAGCTCGTCAGCCCAATCACCAGTGCCACAAACACCTATGGGAAAGGGGCCTGGGTCACCAGAGTGGGCAGCACCACCCCTGGCTGCCTGCAGAGAAGTACAGGCAGGATACAGCCACAGGAAACCAATCTGAACCACACTCAGGTCCCCACTCCCTTCCTGCCTAGAGCACAGACAGCCCTGAGGCTCAGTTTCCACAGCAGCACACTCACCCCAGACCCCAGAGCTGGGTGCCCCCCTGCCTGCTGAGGGTACTCACCACACCAAACCACCGGGTGACATGGTCCACCAGCCAATAGATGGGCTCGAAGAGGGAGTCAAGCACCACGTCGCCATTGGTGAAGGAGTTGTAGAGCAGGGAGCGGAGGCAGAGGTGCCCGTAGTGCCACAGTTGCTCCACCTGCCGCACCAGCTTAAACCGCCGCCGCCGGCCCAGCCGCAGGCACTTGAGGAGCAGGCGCATCACCGCTGCAAACATCCGCTGCCGGCTCCTCATCCCTGCCATGCCACACCTGGGGGGAGAGGAGCTCAGCGTGGGCAGGCCACCCCACTGCCTTGCTGTCCTTCAGGAAGGGTCTCCCCTTCTGGACGTGCTGATGCTGGTCGCACAGCTCCCTGCGCCAACTCTGCCGGACGCCTGCCTGCAGGAGCTTCTCCCTTGCCCTGCACAAGGATGCAGAGCAGGGGGAGCTGAGCCCACACTCGTGGAGGCTGTGGGGCCACTGTCACTGGGACGGCTCTCTGCCCCACCACGGCACAGGCCCCTCGGCGTCTGCGCTGATGCCCTCTGGTCCCATCTCGTCTTTCCTGGCGGGGAGGGGGCCAGGGGAGTGACACGGAGAGTCTGACTCAGAGGAAACCAGAGAAGGCATGAGCATCCAGGTTGCTGCACCAGTTCCAGGGACAATCCCAGACACAGCCCTTCCCAACAGGTTTGAGAACAGGGGAATCCGCACAAGACGTATGTGGAGGAACTGGGGCCAAGACTACCAATCCTCCCCTAGTCCCTCTCCTCACCACCAAAAAGCAGGGCCTGGATGCACCTCAACCTCTGAACCAAGCCACAGAGGCCACCCTGCATCTTTCCCAACCTTACAGCCCCACTCCAAGAGTCCCAACACCTTTCCCCTTTCCCTCTCCTGGAACCACCTTGGACAACGCCATGCACCAGTGAAGGAGCAGCCCGGGAGCAGCCCCAGGCCAAGGCAATGCTGCAGAGTGCTCCCCTGCCTGCTGAGCCCCTCGTCCCACCTGAGAGCCACGCTGGGAGCAAGGAGGAACCCAAGCTGGCCCAGCAGCCGGGAAAATGATCTGCAGGGCTAGGGCCCCCAGGCCGCCCGTAGGCAGTACCCATCAATATTAAGCAGCAAGGCTGCCCCGGGGTCCTGCCAAGGCACGTTCTGAGCCTGGGCTAAGTGCTTGCCTTGGCATGGTGCCAGGCAGTGGTGCCACACCGTAGAGTTCCTCCAGCAGGGACTGGCTCCCTGTGCTGCCGTGCCCACTGCACAGCCCTCAGGGAGCAGCAGGGAGGGTAAGGGTAGGAGCTGCAGCATCCAGATGGGCTGTCCAAAGGAGGCAGGGGCTCCCCTCTGCCCTGCTGGACAAGCGTGGGGCTGACCCCAAGGCTGGGAGCAGCTGGACACGAGGACACCAGACCCACCAGCCCACAGGCATGGCTTCTGCCCAGGTTTCCTGTACTCTGGTAAGCGAGAGGTGGGATATGCAAACCCCAGTGCCACCCACTTCCCCACGTTTCCCCTTGACTCTGCCAAGAGCTTTCCCCTGCAGCGCATCATTTAAAGTAGAGCAACAACTTCCTGCTGTGCAGCCTTTGGGTGGCACACATCCCTGTGTTGTCAGCGTGGCAAGAAACAAAATGCTGCAGCCAGCAGCAGGTCTTGGGGTCAGCCCTCCCCTCCCAACACACAGCACCTCCCTGCCCCTCAGAGAGGTTTCCTTGCCTACAACAGCCAGCAGCTGCTGAGCAGGGAGCCCACAGGGGAGGCAGCCATCCTGCCCCAGGGCAGGGCATCCCTCTGTTCCCAGGCACTTGCCTGCAGACAGTGGCACAGGGACGAGGCTCCAGCAGAGCCACACACCTTCCCTGGCCCAGTCAGGCACTGGGGCTTCAGCCCTCGCCCTGCTCACAGCCCTCCCCACATCCCAGTGGGGCACTGAGCCCACAGGGATGGGACAGCAACCACCAGCACGGCCAAAACCATAGGCAACATCACAGCAGGGAGGAACCTTAGATTTGGTCCTACCCCAGGCACAGCCAGGGCCCTGCTCCTGCCGGGTCCAGCCACCCAGCCCCAGCCCTGTGGCACCCTCCAGTGGCACCCAGCTCCACAACGCCCAGCTCCCCCAGTTTAGTAGCACCCAGCCTCACGGCACCAAGACGGTCTCAGGCACCCATCACGCAAAGGCTGCCCGTAGCAACAGCAAAAAGCCCTCAGCCCCACTGTATCCAGCCCCATAACACCCGGGATCCTTAGCCTCACAGCACCCTCAGCCCCTCCAAGCCCACAGCATCCCCCCC
>VYZV01027810.1:134300-149389 GCA_013401275.1 Pandion haliaetus | reverse complement strand
CCATCCCTCCCTGCAGGGGGATGTCAGGCAGACTCCCCTGCTGACGACTGCCCCTAGGGTCTCCCATCCAAGCCCCAACAGGGCGCGACCCCGCTTAGCCTCCCCGACACCGCTCCTCACTCGCCCTGCTGGGAAGCTGCCACCCTTCAGGGCAGCGCTGCCTTCACTCAAGATGGTGGCTGGCGCCGGAAGCGGAAGGGGGCGTGGCGCGGTAGCACGTGGAGCCGGGTCCAGCATGGCGCGGAGCGGGCGGCTCCGTTCGGGCGCCGCCGCCAAGCTGAAGCGGTGGCGGAAGGGCCACAGCAGTGACTGTAACCCCGAGACCCGCCAGCACCGCCTGGCCGCTCGCAGCCGCTTCTGCAGCCGGCCCGCGGGTGAGGGCAGCGGGGCAGGCGGGGGGTGGGGGTGGGCAGCGGCCCCCGGTGCGGGCAGCGGCCCCCGGTGCGGGCAGCTCCCTGCCTGTGCCCGGCTCTTCCCGCGGGGGCTGCAGGGGCGCGGCAAGGCTGCCGGACGAGCCTTTGGGTTGCCGGCTCCCGAGAGCTGGGGCGGGGGCAGGGGAGCCCGGAACCGCTGACCCCCGAGCTGCAGCCCCGGGAGGGAAAGGCAGCAAACCGGGGAGGAGAACGGAGCCCGCGGCGCAGCGCGTGTGTCCTCCTTACCTTCACCGTGAGGCCGGGCCTGTGGAGTGAAATGGGGCACGGCCTGTAGCAATGCCTGTCACCCTGCCGGGCCCAGTGCAAGGCCTTGCCCGCAGCCACCGGGATACGTGCTGTCCTGGAAGCGTGACCTCCCAGCAGTCTCATGGCAGGAGCGATTCGGGCTCCCAAAAGCCTGTGACCACACCTGTAAGTGCTGCTGCGGTGTCTCGTATGGAGGGGAACACGACAGAGACTCCCGTTCAGAAGGCTGCGTGACGGAGAAGACAACCTCAGAGCGTTGCTGGATTTCACAGCCCTGGCTGCTGTTAGCCCAGGAGATCTTTCTCCTGCAGATAAAGAAACGTGTCTTGCAGCACGCACTGTCCTCTTACAGCTGGTTGCAAGCTGGTGTCTGGGACTTGGAGGGACACGAAGCGTGTGCCTTGGCTGTCTGGTTGCTGGACTGTGTCCTGGTTTGTTTTCACAGGAATGAGGAGCTCTTCCCCAGTTATTGCTGTGCTTTCTTCCATCAGGGGGAAGAAGCATCCGTGTCCCACATGCTGGACATGAGCTCCAGCCAAGCTGGTCTGGTGGGGAAGGGAGGGGGGGGTGGCCGTGGGGGGTTTTGGGGTGAATGGCGGAGCAATGCCACTTTGCAGTTCTGAACGTACCTCTTAATCCTGGCAGAGAGAAGTAACTTGACGGTGGATGCAGTGAAGCTGCACAATGAGCTGCAGTTGGGGTCCCTGCGTTTGGAGCGGACAAGTGACAGTGCTCAGCTCTGTATGGAAGAGGATGATGCTGGTGAGGCCACCACAGAAAAGTCCTCCGGCACCTTCCTGAGCGGACTGAGCGACTGCACCAACATCACCTTCAGCAAGGTGCAGCGCTTCTGGGAGTCCAACTCTGCCGCTCACAAAGAGGTACAGGCAGAAGCAGGGCTGGGGCGGGGAGAGTCCAGCGGGGATGGCCCCCCAGATGTGAGGCTGAGGGCGCTGAACTGCTCCACTTGCTGCTCGTAGATCTGCGCCGTGCTGGCGGCCGTGACAGAGGTGATCCGCTCGCGAGGGGGCAAGGAGAGCGAGACAGAGTACTTTGCTGCACTGGTGAGTGACAGCCATGGGGAGCAGGCGTGAGGGGAGCTGCTGTTGGCAGCATGGGTGCGCTCGGGAGGGTTGGTGGAAGAAGGTGCTGTGCTCATAGCCGAGGCACTGGTGTTCTTCAGCAGAGATGCTGTTGGGCTGCTCCTGGTTTCTCTGCTCCCCTCCCCAAGAGTTGGGGTTGGGGAAGGGCTGGCTTAGTGCGAACTCCTGCTACCCCTCGGTCACCCATCCTCTGTTCCCAGATGACCACGCTGGAGGCAGTGGAGTCCCCCGAGTCGCTGGCTGCTGTCGCCTACCTGCTCAACCTCGTCCTAAAGCGGTGAGCGGCTGGCAAAGGAGTGGGGAGAGTTACCTGGCCCCATCACAAAAAAGGGGCTGGCGCTGTCCTCCTTGCTGAGCTGGGGAAATGATCCAACCAGGGCGGGCTGCGGATGTGTTTCTGTGCGAGACTGCCACCGGCTGCCTGCTCCTTGCACCACTGACATGCTGTCTTCTCCCGGCAGGGTCCCAAGTCCTGTGCTCATAAAAAAGTTCTCGGACACCTCAAAAGCCTTCATGTGTATTGTGTCCTCACAGGCCTGCAACAGCTCCACCTCTGCCCTGCGATGGGTAAGTAGCCAAGAGGCAGCCAGCTGTGCCAGCTCTGCCCAGGAGTCTGTTGAGAGCTGGGGTCAAGGCTGCTGCTATAGGGTGGTGCTGGGTGCTCGGCCTGAGGCCATTGCCATGTCTCTGTGGGGTGATGCTCATGCCCCTGCTGCTCCCTTCTCATAGGTCCTCTCTTGCCTGGCCACACTGCTGCGAAAGCAGGACTTGGCAGCTTGGAGCTACCCCGTCACCCTCCAGGTTTATCACAGCTTGCTGAGCTTCTGTGTTCACACCAAGCCCAAGGTGAGTGCCCAATGCCCCTGGCAATGGATGACGCTGCCTTTGGGGCTCGTTTCTGGGGCTGGCTGTCCCCCTGGGGCCCATGGCTTCTACTGACCTGGGCTCTCCTTCCCCCAGGTGCGGAAAGCAGCGCAGTATGGTGTGTGTTCCGTCCTGAGGGGCAGTGAGTTCATGTTTGGAGATGCAGCCCCTGAGTATCACCCTGCGGCACCCTCCACCGCCAAGTTCTGCGTGCAGGAGATTGAAAAAGCTGGAGGTGTGGGGCACTGGAGCAAGGGGTCTGCAGCTGAGTGTGGGGGGCCCTGCAGCCATGGGAGAATAAGGACTTGAAGGGAAGAGGGGAGGTGCAGCACCCTGGATTGCTGGGGAGGGTATGAGACGCCTCTGGGGCACCTAAAGTGTTTTAGAGGGTCCTCAGCCATCTGTCTGTTTGCTCTGCTTTCCCCAGAAGTCGGGGGGGTGTTCACCCCAGCTCTGTGGGTCAATCCCACCACTGTCATTGGGCTTTTGCCTCGGGTAGGGCTTTGCCATGGGGTACCACAGGCTCAAATGTTGCTCTGCTCCCACAGGCACCAAGGAGGCGACCACCACCCTGCATGTCCTTGCCCTGCTGCGGGACCTGCTGCCCTGCTTCCCTGCGCCCGTGGTGAAGACCTGCTGTGAGACCTTGCTCCGAGTCATGACCCTCAGCCACGTGGTGAGTGTCTCCATGCCAGAGCTTGGGGCAGCTGGTGCTTGCTGGTCTGCCTGCTGTGGAAGTGGGAGGCTGAAGATGGGGCACAGTTGCAGCAGTGCTGGGCTCGCTGGGGCAGAGCCTGTTTTGAGGTAGGGAGACAGTGGGTGCAAAGCAGAGCCCCCTGCTCCTGACACAGTGTCCTTCACAGCTGGTGACGGCATGTGCCATGCAAGCCTTCCACAGCCTCTTCAGTGCCCAGGCCAGCGTAGCCTGCCTGCCGGCTGAGCTCAATGCCCAGATCATCACCGTGAGTGTGGGGTGCCAGTGAGGGGAGGGATGGGGCTGCCAGTGCCGCGGCACCCACCCACCCCCTTGCTGTTTCTCCAGGCCCTCTATGACTATGTACCCAGCGTGAGTGACCTGCAGCCGCTGCTGACTTGGCTGTCCACCATGGAGCGGGCACATGTCAACCTGGGCAGGTGTGGGCAGAGACCACGGCTGGGCAGGGGTAGAGGCAGCCGCTTGGTTTCTCACCTGTCCAGTCTTTCTTCTCCAGGCTGCAGAAGGACCTGTGCTGGGCTCACTTACCCCGGCTCTTCTCTGCCACCATGAACTGCTTCCTCTCCCCGCACTCCCAGGTGGTGGCGGCAGCAGCACAGACCCTGGAGGTACCATACCACACACAGGCACCTCTCCCCACTTGGCTGCTCTGGGCCTCCTGTGGGGCTCTGCCCAGGGGTTTGGGGCTTGCTGGGGTGTGGTGTGCCCCTCTGTGCCTGCCAGGCTGGGGTATCTGTGGTCCACTGCTTTCCCATTTTCCCTGTTTGCCTTTGCAGACTCTCCTGAGCGAGTGCATCGCTCCCCACACGGAGAACCTGGGCACTGTCTCTGCATCTGCCCCAGCCCCTGCCGCCTACCTGTGCAAGATGTTCAGGTGAGGAGCGGTGGTGTGGGAGAGGCTGTCCCCGTGGGCCCGGCTGAGCTCTGAGCAGCCTTTGCCTGGTCCTTGAAGGGGGCTGGCAGGCCTGGTGGGTGCCCTGATCACTGCTGGGTCAGTCCCTGCCAGCATGACCGTCTCCTGTCTCCTCTCCAGATCCGTGGAGGAAGGCCTGACATACCGTTTCCATGCAGCGTGGGACGAGGTGCTGCGGGTGCTGGAGGTCTTCTTCGAGACCTGTGGGAAGCAGTGCCACCCCATCATGAGGAAGGTGAGCCAGGCTGGGAGGGCACAGACTCATCCATGGAGGCAGCTGGGGTGGCTGCGCTGCTGCATGGGCTGCGCTGCTGCATGGGCTGCGTTGCTTTCTCCAGCTGTGGAGCGGGGCCATCCTGGTGTCCACTGTCCTGCCTGTGCTTGGGCAGGGTGTGCGCACCTCTGGGACTTGGCACAGGGATGCGCAGGGCAGCTGGCATCCCTGGGCAGGCATACTGAGTGACACATGCCAGACCTGCCTCCGTGGCTCCCCTGTGACTGTCCTGCCCTGTCCCCGCAGTGTCTCCAGTCCTTGTGTGACCTGCGTCTCTCCCCACACTTCCCCTACACTACTGAAGTGGACCAGGCGGTGGGAGCTGCTGTGAGCACCATGGGCCCTGAGGTGCTGCTGGAAGCTGTGCCCCTGGAGATTGATGGCAAGGAGTGAGTACAGTCATGGGGTAGCAATTTTGCAGCAGTTTGTTATGTTCCTGTTCAGTCCCCAAGCAGTGCTGGAGGTGTTTGGCTCTGCTGAGCCAACCTGTGCCCAGCTTTGTGGCTGTGTGGAGGTGCCCTGTGTCCAAGGGCTGATGCTGGCAGGGCCCCATGCTCCTGTGACCTGTGCCTTCCCTTTTCAGGGAGACGTTGGATTTCCCCCGCAGCTGGCTCCTGCCGGTGCTGCGGGACTATGTGCAGGGTGCACGGCTCGGCTTCTTCACCAGCTACTTCTTGCCCCTGGCGGCCACCCTGAAAAGCAGAGGTGAGGAGGGTGGCACAGTGAGGGTCCCAGCGGGTGCACTCCCGAGAGCCCTAGGGTGCTCTGTGGAATCTCCCTTCCCTCCTCTGGGGTGGAGCAGGGTTTTGCAACCTCTACTGCTCCGCTCATCTCCCCCTTGTTGTCTGCAGCCCTGGAGTTTACTCAAGCTGGGAAGAGCATGGAGGCCAAGATCTATGACACGCTGCAGTGGCANGAGGAGTGTCCGGGAGCATTGCTGTGGTGTTCCCGTGGTGCCAGGCTGGGGACTGGTTACTTGGGCAAAGAGTGCTGGCCTCCCACCTCTTCCTTTGCCTTCCAGATCTGGACCCTGCTGCCCGGCTTTTGCACCTGCCCCACAGATGTACTGGGAGCCTTCAAGGGGTTGGCCCGCACCCTGGGCATGGCCATCAGCGAGCGCCCAGACCTCCGCCCCACCGTGTGCCAAGCCTTGCGCACCCTCATCCACAAAGGCTGCAAGACAGGTTACAGGGAGACAAACCCTTGTGGTGGGTCCCTGTCCCATGGGGTGACCTGGAAAGGGGAGATGCTGATCTGTACTGCCCTGTCATCTTCTCCCTAGATGCAGAGCGGGTGGAAGTGGGCCGCTTTGCCAAAAATTTCCTGCCAATCCTGTTCAATGTGTACAGCCAGCCCGAGGAGGATGGGGGCAGCAGTGCTCAGCGCCGCTCCGTGCTGGACACTGTCCGTGCTTACCTGACCATCACTGACCCCCAGGTGAGGGAGGTCTGGGGCAGCGGGGCAGGCTGTGCTGGCTTGGGCCAGAATCTCCCAGCTGGACTCAGTCTGATGGGGCTGTGGTGGGTGCCTGACTGGAGAGGAGAGGTAGAAAGAAGCGGAGCAGAGAGCAGCCTTTCCTGCCCTCGTGGGGAGGAAGCCATTCCCACCTGGCAGTCTGGGACTTCCCAATCTTGCAGCTGCATCTGGTGCATCATGTGTGAGCACTTTGTGAATTTGTCCAGCTCTTTTTGGACCTGCTGGTGCTTCTGGTCTCCACAAAGTCCTGTGGCAAGGCGTTTGCCAGATGGGTTGCAAACTCTTGTAAAAGCACTCCCTTCGGTCAGTTCTGATCTTGCTCTGTGTACCTGCCCTGCAGATGGTGTGTGGGTTCCTGCAGAAAGCCAGCATGAAGCTGACTAGTCCCGAGAGCTCTGAGTTTGCCAGGTAACACCTTGGGACTGGTGCTAATGGGTAAAGGTGCCAGCTTCCTCCTGGTGAGCAGCACTAGGGCACTCATACTGTCCCGTGTGGGATGTGCCACTCTCATGCATCCAATGAGACTTGCAGCTGGAGTCCCAGCTTGGTCGGGCAGTGTTAGTGATGCTGCAGTTATCCACCTGTGTGTCCTCTGCTGCAGACTCTCCATCCTTGATCTGGTGGTGGCAATGGCACCCTACGCTGATGAGCAGTCCCTGGACTCCCTGTACTGCACCATCCAGCCTTCCCTCCAGGTGAGTCAACCCCCCGCTCTGACAGGCACAGGGGCTGCAGTGGGACACCTTCTGCTTGCTGCCAGCTTGGACCAGTGCTCTCGGGAGCTGAGCAGCTGCTATAGGGGACAGGTCTCTGCTGGGTGGCATAGGGTGCTGCAGAGGTCCCTTCAGACATCGTGGCGAAGGGCTGCCTTGCAGGGGGATCATGTTGGTTGTCCCTGCAGAGCAAGGAGCGCAGCATGCAGAAGAAGGCGTACCGTGTGCTGGAGGAGGTGTGTGCTGCCCCCCATGCCCCCTGCCAAGCCTTCGTCCGCTCCCACCTGCAGGATCTGCAGGCAGCACTGCTGGACTCGCTCAAGAGTGCAGCGTCTCCGGCCAAGAGGGTGAGAACAAGGGCCATGGTGGCAGAGCTCAGCCGCTGCTGGGAGGGGAGGGGATGGGGTGGGTGGCATGGGCAGCTGTGTGTGCATCCCTGGGTGTACCAGTGCTGGGCTGTTTCTTTCCCCAGCCCCGGCTGAAGTGCCTGTTCCACATCGTGAAGCAGCTCTCTGCGGAGCATGAGCCCTTTATCACCGCCCTNGGCTGGTTCTGGCTGCAGGGGTGGCAGCAGTGATGTGACATGGTCTTGAGCCTCCAGGTCATCCTGTGCACCAAGGAGGTGTCGGTGGGGGCCCGCAAGAATGCTTTCGTGCTGCTTGTGGAGATGGGGCATGCCTTCATCCGCTTTGGGCCCACCCCCCAAGGTGAGCTGCTCCGTTTGCTCAGCCCCACGGCCCCTCCAGCCCAGGGGGATCGGACCCAAGCCTGGCACCCCGCTGAAGCGGGCCAGGGATGCTGCTGGGCAGGGGGTGAGGGGAGGCCTGAGTTGTCCCCTTCTTGCAGAGGCCATGCAGCGGTTCCTGCTTCTGGTTTATGTGGGGCTCACGGGTTCGGTCACCATGATCAGCTGCACAGTGCTGGCGCTGACCCGCCTGTTCTTTGAGTTCAAAGGTGAGCGGGAGCAGGAGGTCTGGGAGGTCGAGGGCAGTACAGGGTGACAAGGCAGCACCCTCTGGCAAAGGTGGGTGCTGGGAGGAGGCCGGTTGTAGCTGAGCCCTGCCATGGTTGCAGATCACCTGGAGCTGAGTGTTGTAGAGCAGCTCTTGCAGAACATCTGTCTGCTGCTGGCCTCCCGCACACGGGACGTGGTGAAGGCGGCCCTGGGCTTCCTCAAGGTCACATTGCTGCTGGTAGACACGAAGCTGCTGGCCAAGCACGTCCAGGCGATGGTGAGATCCCACACAGGGTGCCCCAAGGAGGGTGGCAGGGCAGAGCTGGGGCTGCCTTGGGCAGCCAGGGACATCTCCAGTGGCACCCTGCTTCTGTCAGGGGCACAACCTTGATCTCAGTGGCTGAGAAGGCAGTGAGGAGGTCCCTCTCCTGAATGTTGGCACGGACCTGCCATAGAACCCCCATGAACTGGCTTTGCCAAGCAGGGAGACCTCCCCACAGCCCTGCCTGGGGTGGGTGTGAGGAGTCAGCAGCAGGGTGAGCAAGGTGGCCATGCAGGGGAAGGGTGGGAGGCTGGGTGCCTAGGGCAGGGGTGCTTTGGTCTTGAGGGTCTCTGTCCTGGCAGCTGGAGGCCGTGGGGAACCTTTCAGACGACATGAGACGCCACTTCCGTATGAAGCTGCGAAACCTCTTCACCAAGTTCATCCGCAAGTTTGGGTGAGCCGGCGGCTCCTGGGTCATGCTGGAGCTGCACTGGGGCAGCAAGGGAGCTCACTGGAAAGCGGTGCAGGAGGAGGTGAGCACTGACTGCTCTCTGTGCACTCCTCAGTTTTGAGCTGGTGAAGGGGCTGCTGCCGGCCGAGTACCACAAGGTGCTGGTGAACATCCGCAAGGCAGAAGCCCGAAGCCGCAAGCAGCGTGCCCTGAGGCAGGCAGCTGCAGATACAGATGAAGAGGAGGCACCACCGGCACAGCCCAAAGGAGACAGGTGAAGATGGGCCAGGGGTGAAGAAAGAGCAGCCCCATCAGATGTGCTCAGCTGGTGCTTCTAGAAATGCTGGGGACATGTCCAGGGCTGCTGTGTGCTGTGAGGCAGGCTGGGGTATCACCCCTGGGCTTGTTCCATTTCCATCATCCTCTCTGCCTTTTGCCCAGCATGGAGGATATCCTGGCTGACTCAGAGGATGAGGAGGAAGAAGAGGAGGAACGGCAGAGGAGCAAGGAGTGGAGGAAGCAAGCACGGCAGAAGGGCCAGGCCTGGCTGAAGGAAGGGGAAGATGATGAGCCCCTCAATTTCCTGGACCCCAATGTGTCTCAGCGGGTGTTGGGTGAGGAGCAGAGCTTTGGATGCAGCTGGGGTGGGATGGATGGGGCGGGGGCTGCTGTGATGCACAGGGGCCCTGGGGTTACCACTGCCCCTAGGAGCGGGTCCTTCCCCACTCCCTGACCCATCTCTCTGTGAGCAGCCACCAAGCCAGGTCCCAAGCAGTCCAGAGGAGTGAGCCATGACTTCCAGGTGTCTGAGGATGGGCGCCTGATCATCCATGAAGAGGAGGAGGAGGTGGATGATGATGAAGCCAAAGGTACTGCCTGGGCTGGCGGGGGGGCACACTAGCCTTGCTCTGGTACTCCGAATGGTTTTCTTCTTGCCACCGTGGGAGCTTGGGGGGATGTGGGTGGAAGCAGCAGGGGTTGGTGTGACTTTGTTGCACCCAGTGGCTCTCTTCTGGGCTACTGCCACCCAGGGGAGGCAGCCTCCTTCATCACCAGGAGGGTACTGGAGGGGACACAGCCACCAGTGCTGGTTTGGCAGGGACACCCTGCTCCCACAGGCCACTCCAGGGGCTGGCACAGTACTGTGGCTTTCCTGTGCCTGCATCCTGCACTGACCCTCTTGTCCTGTACCATAGGAGCAGATGAGAAGATGGAAGATGTGCTGCAAGATTTGGGTCTCCACAGTGTGAGTACGGGGCTCATGGTCCTCAGGAGGTACTGGGGGAATTTGGCTGTGCCAAACCCCTGCCTGTGCCATGGCAGCTGTAGCTCTGCCCAAGACACCAGTGGGGACACCAGGCAAGCACCAGCTGCTTGGAGGAGTGCAGGAGGATGGCTGGGGACAGGGATGTGCGCAGGCAGTCTGGAAGGTCTCTTGGCCCCCGTGGGAGGAAGCAGGAGGTCAGGGGTGCATGGGAGAGCAGAACTGTAAGGACAAGCCAGCTTCAGGGTCCCTGCTATCTTCTGCAGAAGAAAAGCCAGAAGCGCCGCTTCAGAGAGGAGCCAGACGATGAGGAACCTGAGGCCAGGACCTACCCTCAGTACAGAGGTAAGTCCTCTGCCTGTGCCCAGTCTGGGGCTCCCCAGGGGGCCAGAACCACATACCTGTCTTGCTGCTGGAGGGCATCTGGAGCAGAGAACTTTGCTTGTGGGAAATGGTTACCTTTCTCTGCTGTCCTCACAGCCAAGAGCTGGAGGCAAAAGCAGGAACAGCTCCCCCAGCCTGGAACTGGGAAGGGGAAGCCCTGGGACCCACTTCCAACACACATTCCCTGTTTTCCAGCCGGAGGCTCTGGGATCCACCGGCAGCTGGACAAGGAGCCAGCCTTCGGTGCAGAGTACAGATCCAAGGTGAGGGACCCAGGGGGTCACAGGGTGGGGGGGGAGTGCATGGGGCTTTGCTGGGGTAGGAAGCACCATTTGTTTGCTGGTGGTCTGGTCCAGTAGCACCAAGGCTGGAGGGGATCTCTGCTCCAAGAGGAGTTGCTAAACACTCAGTACCTGTGAACGTTTCCAGCCCATCTTGGAGTCTCTGCCCTGCCCATGCTGTGGCCAGTTCCTGCACACAGCAGGTGTCTGTAGCAGCATCTGGGTGGGAAATCAGCTCCCAGAGCTATGTGCTCAGCTGGCACCCTGCTGCAACATAATCTTTGAGACAGCCGGGTGGCAGGGTTGCACCAGAATGGGATGCATACATTTCCCTGGTGCTGCATCTTTTCCCCCATCACCGTCTCCCACAGAAAGGTAAAGGTGACGTGAAGAAGAAGGGCCAGCTTGACCCCTACGCCTACATCCCCCTGAACACAGCTAGACTCAACAGAAGGTGAGGCCAGTTGGGAAGGGTACAGGGTCAGGATCAGGGCCAAAACCGGGCTTTGATCCTCCTTTTTGTCATTATGGACTTTTTTATGGGTCTGGGAGCTCCCTGCCAGCCTCTGCACCGCTCCCTGTGGAGCTTGGAGCATCCCTGTGCGTTAGGTGTGCCCAGTGCTCACATTAACCCAGCTTCCCACTCTTTCCTCCCTCTAGGAAGCGGGCGAAAATGCAGGGCCAGTTCAAGGGCCTGATGAAGGGAGCCCAGCGTGGGGCCAAGGCCGGCCGCAGGAACCGTCTGAAGGCCCAGCGCCCCTGAGGAGCCTCAGGTGTTTGGCCTGCACCTGCCAAGGATGGACAACACCCTGTGGCCTCTGGGCACCAGGGACCAGGGCTTCATGAGTGGAGCAGCGGGGACTCATCTACAGAAGGTGGCCTGTGTCTGTTTGAGACTCCCTGGGAAGCTATCCTGTCATATTATGGATTCATGGCCCAAGCCCTGCCCTCCTGTGCCTGGAGGAAGGTGCTGGGTTGCCTGGTGCGGGGAAGGGGGTGGTGCGCGCATGTGTGTGTGTGTGTGAGAGAAAGTAATGTGTAATGAATTCTCTATATTGATAAATACCAACTGTTCTTACTCAGCCCTGACTCCTCCTCTCCTTCCCTTAAGAGTTGTGCTCACTGCGTCCTTGTGCTCTGCCTGCTGCCCCGGTGCAGTGGGTCCTTCTGCCGCTGCAGCATTGTGCCCCACAGGGCTCACGCCTGTGTCAGCCTGGGACCATGTGGGGCTTGCCTGGGGACTGCCAGGCTGCCAGAAGCAACACTGCGGCACAGAGCAGTGAGGCAGTGCCCGTGTCCCATGCCCTCGCTGACACTCATGCAGTAGGGCTGAGTCGTGGAGTTGGCCAAAGAAAGAAGCCAGAGATGGTGAAGTCCTTTGCTTGCAACCAGCTTTCTTATACAAACTCCCTCTTGGTAGGATCATCTGCCCTAAACCGTGGGCCGGAGGATCTGTGCCATGGGGGGCGTGTCTGCCATTTGGCTGCCACTGGTTTCTGTCCTGCCTCAGCCTGTATCAGCCATGCCTGGTTGAGGGGCAGGAACAGTTTGCTGCAAATTTCTTGAAAGTGGCTGGAAAACTGCTACTGCAAACCTCGGTGTCTTGCCCTTTCACCTATCCGTGAGAGCTGAGAGAAGTGCTTTCCTCTGCCCTGACCACCTCCTGCCAGCTAAACCTAAGCAGTGCAAATAATCCTGCACCTTTTTAGCCACCCAGCCATCTCAGGTTGGCCTGAGCATCTGTTTTTGCCCAGTTACTTCTGCACTGAGCCCAAAAGATGGTGTCTGGCCAAAGCATGCTTGAAGAGAATGGAGCTGAGGGTAGTGGATACAGGTCCCATTGCTCGCACTGCAAAGAACATGTATTTGTGAACGTAGCTGCCTTTCCCTTCCTCTTCTCTGTTAAAAAACCTTTAGTCCTTTGTCATTTCCTACTGTGGTAGCTTACATGCTGGAATTGCAACACTTCTTGGTCTCCTAATAAGTTAAAGGGATTGTGCTTTTTCAGCCTCTTACTGCAGGCTTCTTTCTGGAGGCTGCAAATCCAGTTTTGTGGCTCTTGTGCTTTTTGTTTTTTTCCAAGATCCTTTTAAAAGCCTGGAGATGGAGGAGGAGCTCTTGTACTGGTATTGGTCCTGCCTTGTCAGGAACGCTGTCCCCTCCCTGCTTCACCACCCAAGGCTCTCACTTGCACCCTTGAGGCCCAAGGCCGTGCTGAGGTGCTGCTGCTCTAATCCTGCCAGAAGGGAGCCCACAGCCTGGCTTACAGGACAGGCATCTCTGGCAGCACCTTCTGACTTTGTTCAATCAGCAGGAGCTACATCCATCTTCCTCTGCTGCCTGCAGCCTTGGCCTGATGCCCTCCCTCCCCTGAGAGGAGGACAGGGGGAGGAGACAGGCAGCAGTCACCTTCTGAGGCTCCATCACCTTTAACATACGGCTCCAGACCCACCACAGCTATCTGTCTCCCTGCTTTCTTTCCTCTCCTTGGAGATAAGGCCTGGAGAAGGCTGTAGCTAATTCATTTAAAAGCTCCAGATTACTCACTGTATTGTTCTTCATTTGCATGTTGTTGCTTAAATTAGTGCATGCCTGCATGGAACAGAAGAGTTTCATTAGCACAGAGGATGGTGTTTGCCTGAGCTGGTGTCCAGAGAACAGATTCTTCTGCAACAACATCTTGTTAATCAGCTAATTAATCATGTAACGCAATAGAAACCCTTGGAGAGGAGATGTCATCCTGCTTGGGGAGGCTGGCTGCAAGTCAAGCCTGCTCCCCACCAGCCGCTGTCCCTGGCAGGGAGCAGAGCTGTGTCTCAGGGGCCTGCGGGAGCCTGAGCACAGCTCTCTGCTATGGAGCAGCATGAGGGGTGATGTATCCTGCAGATACCAGCGACAAATATTTTGCAGTTACCCACAGAGAAGCACAAGATGGGAACCTGGAGTGAGGCTTGGCTTTTGTTGCTCAAGCTGAGAGGTGGCTGGAGGCTATTTCTTCACCCAGCATGCCATTAAACCATGCAACTCCTTTCCGCAGGCTACAGCAGGCACCAACAGTGTACCTGTGTTCGACTACACTTGTGCAGGAAATTGTTACAAGGGGCTCTTACCCTTGCAGTTACCAGCTGCAAAGCGGGAGGTCTCCAAGTTGTGGGTTGCAAGCATACTAGGCATGCTTGAGGAGCGGCTGGCAGGACTAACAGGCTGCCCTGGAGCTGGCTGGGTGGCCCTTAGACTGGCTGGGGCAGTTGCAGATGTCTACCCTGAGCCTTAAGGCTTAAAATCAGATGGAAAACATTGTTTCCTTACCCTAGAAGCTATCTACCTGGGTTGTGTCCACTGTGGTACGCTGCTGAGGACAGGTGTGCCCCGTGGGGCTGTGCCTGCGCAGCATCCAGCTGGACCATCACCTCCTCTGAGCATGCTGCAGTGCGTTCGGGGCTCACCAGTTCAAAGTCAGGATTTGGCACAGACCAAGGTACGGGGATGGGAAAACCCTCCTGGGGGCAGCAGTGTAAGAGGAACCTTGGTGTTTATGCTAAAATGATTGGCAGTGAGATAATTAAATGTGGAGGTTTAAAAGGCCGAGGGACCACTCCAGCTGAAATCTAGTCAATTAAAAAAATGTCACATTAATTCCTAGTCCCCTCAGCACCCTGATCTACAGTTTCACTTGTTTCTAAAAAGTTGTCTGTCTTTTCTTGGTTGCTACCTGAACACTGTGCAAACCCAGGTGCAGCAAGCATGCAGAGCCACAGGGACCCTGGCTGGGGCCAAGGCAGGTGCTTTCACCCACAAAGAAAAAAAAACCAAACAAAAAAAACCCAAACCCTGCTTTTCTAGTGTTTCTGTTCCTCTAATTTCTCCTTGATGGTGAGCAAAGATAAAAAAATATTCAAGCTGAGATGTGAGTTGGGGTTTACGCTGTGATGCATGCTTCTTGGGGCACTTTGTGTGGTCTCCACAGGCTCAGGCAGACCCTGCTGCATCGGTTATATGTAAGCTACATTTTAAAAGTTTCTTTGAAATAAAATGGTTGCAACTTGTATTTTTCTGCTGAATACTAAGGCTTGGGAGGTCAGGTGTGCACAAGACTCTGAAAGACAGTGCCAGGAGAACTTCCACAGCTCCAGACTGGTGCTCCAGGCCCACGTGTGCTGGTCGTCGTCCATCTGTCCCGGCCCCGGTGTCTCAGCAGTGCCCTTTCTCTTCCCTCAGCTCCCGCCCAGGTCGGTAAGAAGATGCTGCAGGTGAGGAGGGGCATCGCTGTCCCGTGTGCCTCCGTGCCTGCTCTGCACAGCCTCCTACCACACAAGGGATGCTCAAGCGTAAGCAAAATGGCCTACGCACCTTCTTGCGTCCTTGCCCCCCCCCCCAGCAGCAGGAGCGTGCCAGCCAGGCCCTGCATGCTGCTGGCTCCCGGGCTGCTGCTGCAGCTCACTGGCAGCCGGCGGCTGGGGCAGGCTGACCGTCCGCCGTCGGGCCTGGGGCCCGCTCTGCCGCCCTGAGGGGAGTCTCTGCGGGCTCTGCCCCGCTGCCCCGACCAGGCCCAGCCGAGCCTGCCGCCGGCCTACAACTCCCAGCATGCCGCGCGCGGAATGGCCCGCCCTTTCCACCTCCCCCTGTCGTGCGCGCGGATCGGCAGTTGCCCGTTCGAACCGGCCAATGGTGACGGGGGCGGTGCCGACCGCAGCCAATGGCGATGCGCATTCTGGGAGGGGCGGGGCCGAGGGCTGGTGCGGCGGACCAATGGG
>VYZV01027810.1:98992-134275 GCA_013401275.1 Pandion haliaetus | reverse complement strand
AGATGGCGGCGGGAGCACCGGCGCCCGGCGGGCGGCGCGGCGGCAGGTAGGAGCGGGGTCCCCCCTCCCCAGGGACCGGTATCACCTCACCCCCTCCCCGGGGCGGCGGCGGGGCGCTTTCCCCGGTCCCCCGCCGCGTTACGGGTTGCTGCGGGCACTCCGCACCCATCCGCAGCGCGCTGCCTGCTGGTGGGCGGGCGCCGGCCGGCGCAACTCGGCCTCGGCCTGCCCGTTGCGGTGCTTCCCCCACCAGCCGGGCCCTCGCCGTCCCTGCTGCGGCAGGGCAGCCGCTCCCCCGGCCGGGGTCCTGACGGAGGTCACCCTGAGGGAGGTGTCGCTGCCCGCCGAGCAGTCCCGCTCGCTCCGCGGGACAGACGTGGGGGGATCGGGATGGGACACTGGGGGTACCTCCGTGTTGGTTTGTTGCACCTCGGTGCTGCCGTTCCCTTGTCCCCGTGGGTTCAGCGGCTGGGGAGCACTCCCTGCAGCGTCCCTGTGCTGCATTGCAGGGGAAATACCGCCAGCTCCTCATGCCAGGGAAGAGATCCTGCTCCAAACCACCTGCCCTCGGGCGGGGGGACTGCGCCATAGGGAAGTGTGTCCCTGCGCTTAAGTTAGCAAAGATAAGTGCCTGCCTTTAGGTTCTGCCCCTGCTCTGGGGCAGCTAGTCGCTGCCTGCAGAGATACGAGGCGTGCCGTGACTAGGCTGGCTTATTCCTGTAGCCGCAAAGTGAGACCCAATACCGAGCACTTGGCAGTTGCAGGGTTTGGTAGGGTGATGGCACTATATAGACTTGCTTCGCATCCAGTCCTCTTTCTCCCTTGCTTTGTCCACTCTACATGCGTTATTCTTGCTTTCTAAATACATGTACAGTGTCAGCTTCACGTAAGTCACCTTTAGCACGTACTTTTATATGCATACCCATTCTGTGATTGATGCCAATAAACAGTGGAGACGGTATGGACACCTCATTGGAATAGCGTTGTCGGATGACTGCTAAAAGGCTGTAATATTTTTCCGCTCCCCCGCCTCGGCATGTGCAGCTGCAAACTGAGTATCCTTTGAGTGGTAATTCTTGTGGACTTGCAGAATAAATACAGTTGAGGGCTGATGCCTCATACCTAGCCTGGTTCACATTGGTGCTGTCCCATTCTGTGCTCAGTGGGACCCATCCTGATGGCACTTGCTGTGCTAATCTGGAGGTACTGCTGGGTTGGGGCAGAGCATTGCTGTGGAAGGAGGGATGAAGAGAAGGTGCTCGGTGTGGCATGTTTGAGCAGGTAGTGCCTAAAATGCTGGACCTGGTCAAGGTATGAGTATGCTCTGTGCAGCTGATACTTAAAACACTCTTTTTGGTAAATCGTTTTAAATGTGGCCAGGATCAGTCCAAACGACTGAATTTATTTGTTACACACTGATGGTTGTCCTTAGGACGTAATCCCCCAGCTCTTTACCCCCTCCCCTCCCCCTGCAAGTGATTGTGTTAAAGCAAAGCCTGAAGTACAAGTTTTACTCCAATGCTTCCTGTCACCCACAGGTAGCGCTAGCAAATTGATCTCTTGCTTTGCAGGTCTATTACCACAAAGACCACAAAGCTTCCTTGGGTTTTTTTTTGGTTGGTTGGTTGTTTTTTTTTTAAAGTATGCTCCACAACCATGCTTCTGCCACTATTTCCTCTCATCTGGAGAGAAGTGCAAGCTAGCTAGTAAAGCTTGCATGCTGTGCATGTGGTCTTACAGCATGCTGACTTAAAGATTGGAAATGAAAGCTGGTTGTCTTAACCTCCTTACCAAATATTACTGAACATGACAAAAGATGATTTGTGTGGGGGTCTCTTCTGTTTGTGGTCTCTCTAACCTTTGCCTGGCTTTTCATAACTGAGAATGATGACTGCAGTGTGCCCGAATACTCAATTTCAAAAGAGAAACATCTGTCCGATTAATGAATGCATTTAATGTTCAGTTCAAGCAGCACCTAAACACTTTGCCAGGCACTCAGTGTTCTTGTTGGCCATTTGATATGGTAAGGGTGGGATGAGCAGAAGGGAAAAAGCCATGGGCCTGGAAGGCAGGATGTGCTGGAAAAAGGCATAACGCATCTTGCTAAAATGGCTTGATAGAGTGTCACTGCACAACTGGACATCAAGAGCTCACATCGTAAACAGGAAATGAAAGGAGACACAATTGCCATCTATGTTTCACTGCAAATAGGAAAACGTTCACTGTAAACATGACTTAATGGCAAAAAGTCAGTGACTTGCTGAGAGTCATGCAGAAAAAATGATTGATTCCAGAGCTAAAGCCAAGTCTGAACACATGGCTACTTTTCTCCAAAGATAGCCTGGAGCAGGGGACAATCTTATTAAAATATGCACTTCTCCTCAGCTCTCACTAAAATCTTTGAGACTTAGACTTGCATTTAGCCCCCTACTCAGTCCAAGCACTGTCAGGCACACATCCAGACCCAAACTCAAGGCTGTGTTGCATTTGCAGCATTTTTGTATGTTAGCACATAACAACACCCTGTCCTATTCTTATCCAGGGCCTGGGATGGGCTTGGACAACAGGATCCTTGTTCTGCTACGCTTCAGTTTATTGTCTGTTTGCATGAAGGGGGAGCATTGCTTGCCCACATAGCCCAAAGCAGTGTCTGGGTCTCCTTGCCAGCCTAGTCATTGCCTTGTTGCTGTGTGCACATTTGCATGCATATGAAAATGTCACCGGGCTTCATTAACACTCCTTTAAAGGTGCCTGGGCACTCAGTTCAGTCTGAAACTGAAGCGCCGAGTGCTGGACACTGTGCTGGGAAATCAAATTCCTTGTCTTAAAGGTCAACAGTCTTCAGTGTATGTTGGTTTAATAAGTGGCATGAACAGATGGGAAGGAGACAGCACAGCATGGAAATGTTGGCTAATATCTAATGGTTGCACTGAAGTCAAGTTCCTCTTTGAAATACTGTCCCTCTGTATGCTGGGTTAGGCTCCTGGTCGCAGCTGAGGCCTTGAATTTTCCACTTGTTTCAGAGTTTCCTCTTTTGGCAGGATCTCATTTTCACTTGTTCTTTAGCTGGAGGCAGGAACAGGGAGCTGAGGCCCTTTCCTTGGCCTGTGCTCTGCTGGCTTCAGGCACAGACCTGCTGTGCTGCTTTTGTGCAGGCTTTCACCAAAACTGCGCTGTGATCCTGGAGACTGACACTGTGGGTTCCTGTGTTCCCAAGTCACAGGGGTCATGGAGCAAGCATGGGTTGAGAAGTGGGAGGAACTGTGGCCCGGTGGTGTGATAAATTTGGCCAACACTTTGTTTTAGAGCTTCACAGGTCTGGTGTGGCCCAGTGGTGTGATAAATTTGGCCAACACTTTGTTTTAGAGCTTCACAGGTCTGGTGTGTTCCTGACCTCTCATCGTGGTAATGTATTACACTTACTGTTGTGTCTGACAAGAGCATTGGGCCCTTTTCTCCAAGGTGCAACAGCCTCGCTCCCTGGGTCTTGGCCTTTCTCACCTCTATGCTAGGTAATTGCAATTAAGCTAGCTAGAGTTTCCTCATAATTTTTTTCAGAAACTGTAGATAGTAGGGAATATGATAAGCTGCTTAAATAATTGCCTGCCAGCTGCCTTACGAGAACTTCTATGTGTTTGCTTTTGGCCTATAAAGCTCTAATAATTTGGAGTCCAGCCAAAACATCCTTTCTTCTCGAGTGGTAATGTGGCAGCTCTGATTTTCAGAGGCAGGAAGTTCTCGGGGGACCCAGCATTAGTTTCCCTTTCTGTTTTTCTGGAGCTCAGACTCAAGGTTGAAACATAGCTTTATGGTTTGGGAGTTCCACATTGTCATTCCTACAGCCCCGCTCGTGAGCTGTCATATAGCAGGAGACAAGCATGCTACAGCAGGCTGTGCCTTAGGAGAGCAGGAAGCCTTTTAGGGAACATCCTTCACAAGCTCTCAAGGGTGGCTGGAGCTCTCCTCTCATGCACGTGCCACTCTGCATCCTCCTGAGCGGCCCCTGGAGCAGCACATAAATATATCACTGCTCCCTGGGCTCTGCAGAGAAACCGGGTGAATCCAGACAGAGATGACCTGTCAGGCGTGATGGGAAGAGAAGCAGTTTCTGATCAGTGTGGGAGAGTTGCATAAAGTGACAGTATAGGTTACTGTCACATGAATTTTGGCATCTGTGTACAATATTCCAGTTTTTGACATCCTAGCCTGCCCAAATCCCCTTCAAAAGCACTAGGCCCCCATTCTGCTCAGTTTGGTGAGTTAATTGGGCTGCTTTGTGCATCTCCGTCTCTCTGGTACTGCATGCTGTGCTGCTCTGTGTCTGGCCCAGCCTGTTTATCTGTGTGCCTTGGCAGCCCTGACCAGATGTCACCAGCTTATTTAAATGCTGGCGTGCATCCAGGTGTGCCTCATTTCAATTCCAGCTTGTGAGAGTTTACACATCTGGAACATGGGATGTGGCCTCTGACATACTCAGTGATGTCTGCAGAGGATTGCTGATGAGAAGGGATTTTATGTGCTCTCATGCTTTGCAAACACCACCATGATACAAAATACCGATATAAGCATGCAGCTTACCCACTGCACCTCCAGAATGAAGGAGTGTTGTGGAATTACAAAAGTGTAACGAACAAAAACAAGAGCTGTGACTTCCAGAGTACCTTTGTTCTCTGTATTTGCCAGACAAAATCTCACCCAACAGTACTGTTGGGAGCTGGCTGTGGGTCCTGACCCAGGTCTTGGTATCCCCTTGGTCCAGAAAAAACAACAGCAGTCAAGTGAACCTGTGAGTGCCACAGCACACTGTACTCAAATTGCAGTGCTTTGCTCGAGCACTGACAGTTGATGGATGGGATTCCTGAACGTGTTCTGAGCACCAGTTGGTGCTACCAGTTTTGGGTGATTATCATCCTGTGGGAGGGCTGGAGGAAAACATCCATCCTTACTGGGTTGCTCAGAGTTCCCAGACTAGTTGCTACAATAGCTTGTTAATTTTGCTGTGCTGTTTTTGTGTGATTGCTCTTTTTTTTTATGTCAGAAGTAAACCTGATTGCTGTGGGGCTCCTCTTTATGGATGGTAATTCTGCTCTGACCTGGACACTGGCTTGGAGCTACTGGACTGAGAAGCATCTACATGGTGTATCTTTGCTAGTCTCTGAACTGCATTTTTCCCTGCCTCTGAAGGTTGCCCTAGAGCTCTTATATTCAAGTGTAAGGGTGACAATCAGAGGTGCGTGCACCAATTTCTGAGTGCTAGAGGCCAAGGAGATAAAGGTAGGACTGGGCCAGGCCTCGTATTAACTTCCAGTACACTCAAAATGGGGAAGTAAAGAAGTTAGACATATTAAAATGAGGAAAGCAAGGGAATGCTATCATTGTTGGCAATGGGGAAGTACCCACTGGCACGCTTTGGGGATACGGCAGACACCTGTGGACTTTGCAGTCCACCCAGCTAAGGACCAAACAGACAAAAGTGGGAAGAAACTTCCCACCTGGGATCTGGATGAAGTTGAAGAGCAGTCAGTTGGCAAGAGTCCATGGACAGATGGTCAGTAAAGAATTTTAGATTATACAAGAAAGGTGTTAGGGTCCATGGGAAAGGGAGGTGTCCCTGTAGTTTGTTAGACTCATAGTCAAAGGTTGTGGTGGGTAATTCTGCAGTGCATGGGGAGAAAAGGCATGAAATCCCTGTCCTAGACACAGAATGCAGCATTCTGGGCAGATACCACCTGGCCCCACAGGGTACCTCAGATCTATGGCATGTTATTCACAAAGCAAATGGCTTAAATTAGTAAAATAAAGCAAAAAAAGATGCATTGTTTTGTCATGATTATAACTATATGGCTGGGGCAGGGAAAATACATCAATACATTTTCTGTAGAGACTAGCCCCAGGCCCTGGTGACCTTCTCCTGAAGGAGGCAGCACGCCTGCCTGGCATGTTCTGGGTCGTGGGAATTGGCTGCAGGGCATCCTCAGGTTGACCCTCCCACCCTGCTGTGGGGGTCCAGATGTGGCCACACAGTGCCCTGCGGTGCTGCCAGGCTTCTCTGGCTACCCAGCGCTGCTGGCCTGTTATCTCTGCCTTGCCAGCAGTTCCTGGCCAGCGCCTGGATCTCAGCTCTTGCCTCCCCAGCCCTGCGTCCCAGCCGTCCCTGCCTGATAGCTTTCAAACCAGCTCCTTTGTGCTCAGTCCCATGTTGCCTCTTGTGCAGAAGCTGGATTTCTTCTAAATAACTGCAGTGTGACCTGATTATTTTTCCTGTCCTTCCTCGCCCTCCTTTTTAATAGTGTCTACAGAAAAGCTGGCAGAGTTCAGTTATATCAGTCATGCTGACTGATAGTGCTGCCTCTTCTCTTGGGATTCTTCCTCTTTTCTGTCCCTTCAGCATTCATTTCAGATTTAGCTATCAGCCCTCTGAAGACAGGGTATTGCCTTTGTTCTGTGTTTGTACAGCATGGAGCACAGTGGAGTCCCCAGCTGTGACCAAGGTTCCCAATGCCACAGTGATAAAAGTGAATAGATCAGTAACGAGAAGAGGCAGCTGCTGCCATCTAAAAAGATTCAGTTTTGGTGCTGGTTTCAGTGAAATCAGGATTGGATCTCAGGCTCCTCTTCTATTGCTACTCCCAGTAGGGGTTTATATTAAAATAAAGACATAAACTTTAGACTGCTTTGAAAGTCATGAAAATTGGAGCGGCATTGCTATTTAATGCTGTTAGACTGTGTTATTCTGATGTTAAGGCAGACATATGAACTTGCAGATCTTTAATGTAAAACTACTGGGTTTCTGGTGGTAGCTGTGTTTCTGCATTTTTTACAGAGTCTTGGGTAGGAGGCTGAGCCCTTGCACAGCATGGGATCATCCAGAGCTGTGGTGGCGGCGCTGGGAAGGAGACTTGGTGAGGAGCACCACAGTGAACATGAGGTTCCTCTCTACGGCGCCTCTTAGTTCTTTTCCTCCTTCTAGCACTAGAAGGCATCTGGATACTCTAATGTGGTGATGGCTGATTGAAGTACTGCTTTGTTGACTTTAAAATATTCCAGTGGCTATTATTAAAGATATCATGAAAGAATTCACTGAGGTCAAACTTGAGAAATTTCATGCTGAACTGCAAATTTCTTGATGTTTCATATATATCAAGCTGCCTTGCTACTGCAATTTTCTTTGACACTGGCAATATGTTGCATTTTCAGTTTCTTCCAAAGCGTGCTTCCCCCCCATCCCCCTTCCAATTCTTTTATCTTCCCAGATAGGTCCATCTCCAGGTTCACATCACAGATGTGCACCTGATGTTGCCGAGGTCTGCTTTGAGTCCTTTACTGAGACAGAATTTGAATTCATAGATTATAGCAGCGACTTGGATATCCAGTTTACCCCATGTCCAAAAGATGGCCAGTTATGTTAGTTCCAGGTTGTCCAGCACAGGGTGCCATCACATAATAGCAGCTTTTTTCCCCAGCTCCTTGCTGTTGAAATTGTATATTATTATCTGGTTCCCATAGCCAAAAGGCAAATCACTCCATGTTAGCTGTTTAAATGTGAAGAAAGCAAAGCAAAAATTAAGAAGGCAGTGTTAGCTAGTATGGCTTGCTTGTATTAAGTCCGGGGACAGTAGGCAAGGATTGGCATCCACTGTGTTACGCACTGTGTACTCATCACAAAAGGATTCTGCCCCTAAAGACCTTATGAGTATAACTCTAGGCAAAAATTGCTGCATGTTTTTCTTTACAGTTTTCAGAGGCAAATCAGTCATCCTATGGAGAGTTACTGTGCCAAATCTGAGGCCTGAATGTGATCTTTGTTACGCTATCTTACAAGAATGTTAGTCTGAAGTACAGTCCTCAAAGCAACCTTAACTGTGAAGGTCTCTGCAGTCCATTCCCGTTAGACTTCTTCTAATTTATTTATTTATTAATCTAGGAAAAAATTTGTCTTCTGGTCCTTTTGTACTTAAAATGATTCCACATAATTCCACTATGGTTCTTTCATCTCTTTGCAAAATCTGGGATGGCTCCTATCTGGCTCTGGAAATACTGTCTTCAGACATCCTCATTAATTGATTCCTTACTCTGGCACAACATAGGAAACGATGCTACTTCTCTCTCCCTGGGGAAATATGAGCCTGTGTGCATCTGTCCCATGTCCCTTTGTGCTTAGCCAGGCAAAGAATTGCTCATGTTTTGTGTTCTTTAGCGCTGCCTGCTTATCACCCTGCTCTCAGTATTTGATAGCAGCCTGGCTCTTTCTCATAGTCTATAAAGATTTTGTTATTATAGAGGAAGATTTTCTTCTATTATCTGCCTTATTTTCAAAAGATCTTCAGTCCTTTTACTCCTGTATGGTAAAACTCACTTCCTGTGGTGTGTCTGAAGTGTTAGCTCCTTAGTGATAACAAACCAAGTGCATAAAATGGCACTGGAGATGGGTTTTGTCCACTGAATTAGGTACATCAGGCTCCTCTGAAATCTGCAGGTTCCAGTGTTTCCACTTTCCCAGCTAGACAAACACAGCTAATGCCTTGCCCCAAAGGTACTTTTTCCTTTTCTTTCTTGACTTACTTGTGCTCTCCTCGCGCTCTATTTCGTGTTGCTTGAACCTGTTTCTGCCTTCATGGGGATGGAGTTAGAACAATATAAAATCTGTAAAAGCCACTAAAACAGTTAGGTCTCACCTATCTGAATGCAAGCTTGCTGCCACATGAGCTAATCTGCCTGCTTGCACATACCTTGCACCACAGGTTTAATCACAAGGTTTTGCCAGTTAAAGTCTCATTTTTATCCTAGTTTCCAAGGCATTTCCCTGGTCTGGATCTAGTTACCTTAGGGATTAATTGATCCATCATGATTTTGACCTCCTGCACCATCCACTCCCCATGAAATGATGGGGCTGTCATGCCTGAAGCAAGAACGTTGTGTGTGACAGACAGCTTTCTTTGTGACTTGGCTGGGATCACAGGCTTCACTTCTAAAAGATACTAGAATGGCAAGAATCTCAGCACAATATAGGACCCCTTTTTTTTAATCTGCTCTCTTAATCACAACCCTATTAGTACAAGGTTTTATTATTCATTGGGTTTTGATTTTATTCATGGGTTTGGGGAGGAAGCTATTTATTCCTTTACTTTATCGTCTTTTGATGTGTTGTAAAGCAAGCTGAGATCACAGCATATAGAAAATATAACACTGTAATTGCAAGCAAAGCAAAAAAAAAAAAAAGCAATAAGGTCTCTGAATACATGTTTGTTTCCCCTTTGCTGCTGTTACATAAACTGTGGGTGTAGGTAGAGTACATCCATCTTCCTTTTTTAACATGAAAACAGCAGATGGGGCACATGGCTTTTTCTGAAGGTTATAGTCTGAGCAGCAGTGAGGATTGGCAGGGTTATTGTGTGTAAAAAAGAAAAAAAAAAAAAAAGCAATAAGGTCTCTGAATACATGTTTGTTTCCCCTTTGCTGCTGTTACATAAACTGTGGGTGTAGGTAGAGTACATCCATCTTCCTTTTTTAACATGAAAACAGCAGATGGGGCACATGGCTTTTTCTGAAGGTTATAGTCTGAGCAGCAGTGAGGATTGGCAGGGTTATTGTGTGTAAAGCCAGTGGGTGCTTTATCTTTGCTCAGAAATAGGGGTTTGCTTCACATTTCCATTTTGATTAGCAATAATGATACAAAGGCAAATTTTCTGTGTGAGGAAGAGCTGCTAATAAAGTGACCTTTCAAAATTAAGTAGCTCATTGAAGTGCCATACCACAATAAGAGTATACAAGACTGGTCCCAGCTGTGGCAGGCAGCGAAATTGGATGGGAATCCAGAGAAACGTGGAATGGGAAGCATGAAGTGAATGAACAACACATGGTGGCACAGTAATGGTAGCAAAGAGCAATGTCCAGGTGCTGTGTCCAGCTCTGGAGGGGCCAATCTACGTGCTTTGTCTTTGAAAGGATCTAAAAGTGTGAAAGGCAGGGGCAGAGAGTGTTTCTAGCAAGGTTTCTGGGCATGGCGTTGTGCAGTTAAGGGACTCAGCTATTGTCCTGCCAGTGCCGTAACATCGGTTGTGCTTGGATGCTGTTGGGAATGTGTTTGCATGGCTTTACTCATGGTAAACACAGGGTAGTTTTGGGGCTATTTTGTGGATTCCTCTTGGATACAGGTGGAGAGCACTTAATACCACACTGGTGCTAATTGAAAACCCTGGTTTCTATGTAGGAATTATTTGCCATTAAACTCCAGCTACGCAGCCTTTGGCAAGAGACATGAATCAATTTGTCCAGCTTTTCTTTTCTGTTTTGTCTCTGTGTGAAGGCTGATGCCCAGTGTGTGCCAAGGGGGCCTTTCAGACCCAATAATGCGCCCTTGTGTCTCGTAGCATGCGTGGAATTTGCATAGGCTGTACTGGGACAGGCAGGTTTCTTTTGTTGCTGGAAACAAGGAGCAAGTTCTTTTCCCTGTCTCTGCTTCCTAATGCCTCTCCAAAAGCTCTCAGCACTCATGTAAGAAATTTACTTTTTTCTATTTATTTTTGCATTAAATGTCGTTAAACTTTGTGTGACTTGTAACAATGGCTGTGCAGAGAAGTCATGTCAGTCAGTTCTAGTTGACAAAATTGTTTAATTTTCTTTCTCTGAATCTAGATATCTAGTTGTCAGAGGGAGCAGATAATCTGTGATGCTTGATGTAACTGCTGCAAAGCATTTGCATATCTTCTCTGTGGGGAAACAAAACTGCTAGTGAGTGAATAACAGTGCACGGATCATTGCAGGCAGGGTCACTGGGCCTATACACTTGCTATTAACCCTTCTCAGGATCTGTATTGCCACGGAATGAGTTGTCATGGGTTTCAGGCAAAGGGCTTGCTCCACATTATGGGCAGAGCTGGCACTTGTTTGTGCATTGTAGCCCTGTGCAATGAAATGTGAATATGATCAGATCGATTGGCAGTTGCTTTTTGGCAGCTGATACCAAGTTGTTGCATTTCAGTCTTGATTTATTGCGGATAATAAACTGCTGAAAAATAGGCTGGGAGGTGCTCAGAAAAATATGGCCCCCATTTGGAGTCAGCAGCATGCTTGCTAGGCCACTCTAAGCCATGCAGCTGGGAGCCTTTAAGAGCTTTCTAAAATTTTAGATGACCTGGCAGATTGCCTTGTAGTCTGCTGTGCAGGCCTTCCTCCTCTCCATCCTCTTGAAGGAGTCTTTGACATGCGTGGAGAGCTGTGGCAAGGGGAGAGGGTTTCATATGAATTCTCATGATGCAAGTGTTGCTGAGAGCCTGGTTTCCTCTGATTTCAGCAAGTATCTTTCTCCTTGTGGAGTCTTTGTCCCAGCTTTTATTCTGATCATGCATCCTGGAAATCACACCAAGATGGTCTGTCAGGTCAAAGATGTACAGCAGTGGCTCAGATAACTGTTGGGTTCACAGATACTGTGGGGAGGCGGGCTGGAGTTCAGGTGACTTGCCAGTATGTGCTTTGATGTCCTCCCCTTCGTTAGATAATGTTGATTTACATCAGAACAGTAAGTTGCTGAGATCTCTGAAGAAGTAGCTAAAGTGCTCTGTTGCTTGAACCAATGGATGTAAGGTCCAGTGGGTTGCAAATGCTTTTACTGGCAGGCATTCTGAGCAGTGAGCACAGATGCCCAGCGTGGTCCAAACACAGTGATGTGGCCTCCACCCCTCAGCAGAGAGGAGAGGAAGGTCAAGGTGCTCCAGTCTTCTGTGGGAAAGCCTGCTTTGGAAGGAAAGCCTTTGGTGGCCTCGGGGGTGGTCGGCAGAGCATGTGCTTCCCCCCAGGTGCCACACCATACCTAAGGGACTGATGTGATCCCTGGTGCAGGAGTGCAGCATTTCTATTACCTGTGCACTTGGCAGCTGCTGTTGGAAAATGGTGTTCAGTGAGAGCTCACAGCTGAGGAGGGATGTTGAAACAGTGGAAAGTAGTATATAAGAGCCCAAGAATGATTAAGGATTGGGGAATGTCATGCAGTGAAAGTATGCAGTGTGTGCAAGCTGGGTGGGTAGGCAGCCTCCACCCAGAGCCCTGGAAGAACTGGAATAGCAACTTGCAGGGCCAGGCCAGCACTTTGTAGCTAAGTATGACATCGGGGCAGTAGCTTGTGACTGGAGAATAATGACATTAGTCCTCACATTTAAGTAAAAGAGGGACAGGAGAAGCAAGCTAGGTAACTCTAGCTTGTGGGCTTGATTTCAGAAGTGTGCAAGTGTTTGAAATGGTGGTGGGAAGATGGTAATAGAAAACCTAGAGGTAGATGGAAATTGGGATAAGCTTTAAGTGTGAGCATTAAAAGTGCTGATTAACCTGAGATGTCTCTTTGGTAACTCTTTATTTTGATTTTAGACATGGTAAATGTAGCTTTCCTAACCTCTGGTAGGGCTAAATATCTGTTATAGATAACCCTTAGCAGACCAGTGGCTCAGATGCATCCCTTTTCCCATGTCTCATGAGAAGCTATGAAATGGAGAAAGTAGGCATCAGTAAAGAATGGGGAATTCGGATAAAGGACAGCCTGAAGAAGAGGCAAGAACTGGATAAGATGAAAAGAGATGTTGTAGGAGAAAGGTTACTAAGGGTTCCTCAAGGACTGATCTGGCATGGCTTGTGCTAATACTGATGAGTTCACACTCACTCTAGACTTGCTCCAGAGTGCATAGCTGGGCAGTTATCATAGCTGGCAGAGAGCAGTAACCAAAGAGTTGGCAGCTTGTCACCTGGCAGCGTTTGACCACACCCCTAGCAGAACTGTGGGTCAGTATTATTGCACGTTTGTGATCTTAAAGTCCTAGGACGTAGGAACTATCTATTTGTTGATAGGAAAGTAGGGATGATGGAATGGCAGTGGGAACTGATGAGTATAAGCTGCCCATGAAAAAATTTAGATTGGGATTAGACTTTCAGGCCACTGGGAGTGAATATCTGGGGAGGACGGGAGACAGAACCAAACTTATTTAAGACTGAGAGTGGTAAGTTAATGTAAAATATCTGCCTGAACAAGTAGGATGTAGGTACAGTGAAAGTTTTAGCTGGGTGTTACCATGGGTTGCATATGTTACTGTCACACTATGGAGTGCTAGTCTTGGGCTGTGTTGTACAAACAGGCCAGAAATGTTTTTGCTCCAAAGGGAAATGTAACTGTGCTGTGCTGAATGTTCACCAAAGACAGACAGTGCTGTTGGTGTAAACTGGTAGCTCCTGTGTCAGCAGATGTCTCCTTCAGGGCAGACCAGCTGGCTGTAAAAAAACAAAGCAATGAGGAGTTACTGTATTTTTTTTTTTTTTCAGTGATGCCATTTGCAATTTTGTCATCTGCAATGACTCCTCCCTCCGCAGCCAGCCGATCATATTCAATCCTGACTTCTTTGTGGAAAAGCTGCGCCATGAAAAACCAGAGGTGTTCACAGAGCTTGTTGTCAGCAACATTACCAGGCTCATTGACTTGCCTGGGGCAGAGCTGGCCCAGCTAATGGGAGAGGAGGACCCAAAGCTGCCTGGGGCAAACAGCACAGCCTCTGGATTTTTTCGTTCTCTGATGTCTCTGAAGCGCAAGGGTGAGTATGGCATGATGTCTGGTGCCCACCTTTAGGGTGATGCTGACTGTCATCATCTGTTACATGTAGTTTACAAAACTTTCAGTGTAGGCCTGTTGTTTTGAGCTTGTGTTGAATACTTAATACTACAGGTTTGTAATCTCTGGGGTTGCCATCTCTAGAAAGAAGCAAAACAGAAACCAGGAGGTTCATCCAGGAAATGCCCTGCCACTTCTAGAGTACCCTTCTGGGGATTATTGCTGTGGTTTATGTCAGCTTGGCTTCAGTAGGTCAGCTGCTCGCTGTGCTTAGTGCAGCACACACCACAAAGATATAGCTTTGGTCCCTGAGTATTTCTGGTTTGGCACCGAGCCGGAGAGGGGTGCCTGAACAAGCTGCAGGTTTTTCCAATACACACCAAGGTGTCCTTGCCTCTCTGCTTGTGTCCATGGTAGTCTATGCTCTGTTTTCCTTAGCTCATTAGCTTTCCTCATAAGTGATGGAATATCAGTAAAGGCTGAGAGCATCAGGTTCCACAGAGAACAATAATGCCCAGGTTTTCCAGGCCACTGACTTCACTCAGGGCGCAGTGTCTCTCTGAGCGGTGCTCAGAAATCTGTAAGCATCTCCCATCCAAATGCCAGTGCCACTGATCCACATCCCAATCCAGCGAGTCAGTGACAAAGCTCTGCAGACTGACTGCTCAAGCCCAGAATCAACCCTGGGAGGTGACATCTTTCTCTGAGACATGCATTCAGCTGGAGTTTTCTTCTGGTAAACTGACTATTCTTATCTTCTCTTTCAAGTTGAGCTGTCTTGGTTATGAAACAGTAGCCCCAGGCCCCTTCTCAGAAGTCTGAGATTTGCTTTTGAGCACAGTTGTGTTCAGATCCTCTCCTCTTCACTGGCTGGCATTTACCACTGTGTTTTGTTGTAACTAAAAGGGTGTTCTAGGTGTATGTGTGCGTTCTCCCACCTCTGCCCACGCTCAAGGGGAGCCTGGTTCTCCTGATAAGTTCAGTTAAACCTTCTTACTCATCTAGACAGAAACTGCCTCCATCTGGGCACCTCTCACATCCCTCGTCAGCTCTGGTTTCCTAGCTAGACTGGCTGTCTGCTGGCAGAGAAGCTGTGGGTAGCTGCCTTCAGATGTTGGCAGCCTGAGGTTGAACACTTCTAATTAGTCTTCCCCTTTCTTTGAGCAATTCTACTATTGTGAGTATCTCTGAGAAGGGAGCTATCACTATGTCTGAATATGGGTTTTTTTTTGTCTTTAACCTTTATATACTTTCTCTAAGTGTTTCTGATTCTACCAAACCTATTCCTCCATTGTATTTCATAAGGACAAGCTCTGCAGCCTCACTGTTCAGGCTGAATTATCTTGTGCTGGATTCAGCCCTCTGCTCCTGGCTCACCCAGTGGAAACCCTGGTAGATACACTCACACGGGGCTGGACAGCACTGCAGGGGAAAATCAAGTACTGCAAACCAAGTCCTTTAGCATCCTTAGGTGAGAATTATTCAATATTGCCACGACTTACCTTGCTGCTCCATAATAACACACCTTCATACTGCTCCCAAACCACAGTTAGACTGTGCTCATACCTGTTACCGCTCCTGCCTCTGTTCCAGGAGAGCAGCAGGACACCTTAAATTCAGACACTTGCCACTTGACAAACAGAAGCAAGTGAGTAACCAAGTTGAAAGTGTTTTCTTAGCATGTATGGAAACTTCCACGTTCTTGTCAACCTTCTAGCAGGGGCTTGTGAGCCTTCTCTAGCTCATTTTTTTAAAATTATCTGTACCCTGCTGGACCACTGCTTTTGTCACACATGACATCTCCTGCTAGTGTTCTTCCCCAAGAGCTCCGCCTTCCCCCATTCAGAGATCTCCATGGCCATGTGTCTCACTACAGCTACAGCTAGCAGATGTTTCCAAGTCTGCTGGCGGCACTCCCAGGCTGCAACGGCAGTGTCTCTCTGCATTGACAGGCACTGTCTGTGAACTCCTTGGCCAAACTCTGAGAAAAAGAAGTTTGTGCCTACAGAGAGAATCAGTTTCATGTACTGTGTGTTTCATCTTGGAGCCATCATTTGTTTTTCTTCACATTATATACCAGCTAGAACATACAGGTTTTATTTCTTCAAAGCCAGGGGCCAAGGACCATAGACCTCAGAGCTGATCAAACTGCAAATACTTACAACTTCTTTGAGCATCAGGAAACTCAATCTCATGCTGCTTCTTAGTTTGAGAAGCAATCATACAATAACATCTGAGCCTTCATAACTCAGCATCCATTCTCCAGACATGTCTTTCAAGTTTCTTTGGGAACCAACTTCTCATTCAGATATCAACTTCTGACTTCAAAAGTAAATTGAATTTTTCAGGCCCTGCATGTCTCAAGATGTATTTTCCTCATCTCTTCCTGGCCACTATTGATTCTATCTGTTGAATGTCTAATGAGTTTAGTTTTCTTCAAGGACAAGAATCTTTTGCCAACTGTTCTCTCCCTTTGCACTCAAGCCTTTCATATCTTATGTGTGGATCAAGAGGTCACAGTGCCCTCCTTTCTCCTGCAAGACTGAAGCATGCGCTTTGTCAGAGGGAGGTCAGAAAGTTCTTGATTTAACAGGAGGCTGGAGTTCCTGGTGGCTTACCATGTATTTCAGAAGCCCTGGAAGAAAGTGGAACATTCTTCAGGTGGAATAAATTTAGTTGCACAGGAAGGCTGCTAGAGAAGTGCATAGGGTTAACCAGGTCTTTTCCACATGCTGTGAGCATCAACACCACAGAATGATCTGTAGTACAACAGACCAAAAGCTAGTAAAATCAAAATGTGCTATGAGGGGGAAAAAAGGCAGGAGAAAGCTTGTGGGGGAGATAGCTTTTATCAGACTAGCCAATGCACTGCTTGGGTTGCTGGGCTATCAGCTGTAAAAATAAGGAGGGAAATCTTCAGCCACAGAGAGGTGGGGTGCAAATGCCCAGCTTGCCCCCAGAAATGGCCCATGCTTCTGGCAGTCTGGTCATGGAGAAGGGAGGAATATTCTTTTCTTAAATCTGTTGGCTCTTTGAAGCCTAAGTGCAAGGGCAGGACAAACCAGCTCTGTACCTAGTCCCAGTTCTCAGTCCCAGTCAGCATGTTGTGGTATGGTCTATCCAGCATCTTGTTTCTAGCTGCAGTCAAAAACCTACATGCATCTGAGGGAAGAAGCGGTGCTCAGGGCTCTGGTTGCTGCCAGTGAAGCCCCTGGAGTTGCCTCGGCTTTCTGAGGGACAGAGCATGCTGGCTGTGTGTATCTAATGGAAAAAGCCATTCACCAGCAAGACTGCATTTATTAGAAAATACTATCCTGCTGGATAACCACTGTCTTATCTGGGAAGTCCCTCTCTGGACAAGAACAGTTTTCTGCATTGGTTCAATGAGTCCCTTTCAGTTAACTGAGCTTCTCATCTAATGTTTCCTCCCATGCAAGGATCTCCTTTCTTTCAGCTCAGTTGCTTCTATCTTCTTTTGGAGCCGTAGCCTGTGTTATCTACTGGAGTTCTGGAGCTGGCAGCTCATGCCCAATCTGTAACAGCTCCAAAAGGGCCCAGCTCATTGCTTTGCTGCTCGCGCTCTCTCTTTTTTTTTTTTTAATAGTTCTTCCTTGTTCAGCCTTCATACCTTACTGTACTCAGGCCAGGGCAGCTGACATGGAAGAGGGACTCACTGGGATCAGGGAATTCCAGGGATTACCCATCCCTGAAAAGGAGGCCAGTGTGAGCCAGTCAGATCATGTCTGTTCTCCCCTGTAGTGCTTGTTCCCCTCTCCCACAGTCACATAGCTGCACCTCTTCTTTCTGCTCTACTCCATGTCAAGCCACAGTGAGGAACAATCTGGACTTTCCTTCCCAGGTGTGGAGTGTGCCAATGTAGCAGGCATCTGGGCAGTCCAAGCTGTCACATCTGCCCTTCCTATTTGCTGTTTCTATAAGGTCCAGGCTTGCAGATGATATGCCCTTTAAAACTGAAACATCTGTTCTGGTGTTGTTTTCTTTTCAAGAGCTAGAGAATGTTTGCTTTAGCTCATAAAAACTGTAATTAAGCTGAGGTAAGAAGCAGGATGATGAAGCCCTTGTAAGTACAGCATGTTGAGATGAAGTGACTTATTTGGGAGTGCTTGTGATATCTCACATCTGTGGAAGTTCTTGTGACCTTCACCCTTAGCATTTTGGGGCACTGGTCTTTGCATCCTGAGATCCTGTTCTTTGGGGACCACTCATCTCTGTGGCTGTTGGGTTCTGAGCTGCCTGAAGACATTATCTTCTGTTCTGCAGATAAAGGGGTGGTGTTTGGCTCACCGCTGACAGAAGAAGGCATTGCACAGGTTTCCCAGCTAATCGAGTATCTGCACAAAAGTAAGTCACTCTGTGCACTCTGTTGCTATCTTCCTGTCCCAAAGGGTATCTGTCTGGCCCACCTTAGGTCTCTGGTGCAGACAGAGTGAAAAGCTCTAAGCTCTCCAGCAGCAGGAGTTTGGGGCTGCACTAGGCGACTGTTCCCCAGAATTGCCTAGCAGATGTGTTAATCTCTTTCCCTCTGTGCATGGACTTTTTCTACTGATGGGAGCCAGCTTGAAGTCATGTCTCTGAATGCAGTTCACTGAGGTTTGCTGTCAAGCTCTGGAAAGGGGAGGGAACTGCTTTAGTAAGAAAGTGGGAATCAGCCTCTGATTAATCGGTGGCCTTTTTTCTCCCCTCTGCCAAGCAGATCTAAGAGCAGAAGGCTTGTTTCGGGTGCCGGGCAACAGCATCAGGCAACAGATCCTAAAGGATGCTCTGAACAGTGGTACAGATATTGACCTGGACTCTGGGGAGTTTCATTCCAACGATGTGGCCACCCTGCTTAAGATGTTCCTGGGTGAATTACCAGAGCCGCTGCTGACACACAAGCACTTCCATGCCCACCTCAAAATTGCAGGTGAGTGAGCAGTAAGAGGCAGTGATGAGCAGAGGGAATTGAACTAGCCTCCTAGAAAGCTGGTTATGCTACAGAGCCACATGCTAGGCTGCAAAAGTATAATCCTTAAAGGCAGAGTAAGAAGGAATCTTCCTGCCATCTCAGCCTAATGGTGGAAGGACTGGAGCTGAAAATCCTAAGGAATCAGACCAATTCTCTCTAGCCCAGTCTTCTATAGGTATCTTGTTTATTGCTGGAGAGAGGAGTGGAGCCCACATTGGTAATCTGGATTTCCATCTGTTCCAAGTCTGTGGGTGTCTCCTGAGTGAGGTGTGGTTTCTATGTACTTAATAACTGTTACTGAACTACCTTATGTGAATTTCCTCCATCTTGCCTTCAACCCATCACAACTCTTGGCAACTGTGTTGTCCTGTGGGATGAGTACCACAGATTAACACATCAGGTGGGAAGCTTGGGAGCTGGGGGGAGAGAGATGGAGGGCCAAGAACTGTGCAGGCGTTTGGAGATCTGCATATGAAGAGGGAAGGGTAAGCGGTTGCAATAGGCCTGCTGTTAGGGAAGGTAATGTATGTCATTCATGTTCCGCCTTGTGATTTGGCAGACTTGACGCTGTTTGATGAGAAGGGGAATAAGACCAGCACTCCAGACAAAGAGCGCCAAATTGAAGCCCTCCAGCTGCTCTTTTTGATCCTTCCTGCGCCCAACCGCAGTCTGCTCAAACTGCTGCTGGACTTGCTCTACCAGACCGCCAAGAAGCAAGACAAGAACAAGATGTCTGCCCACAATCTTGCCCTGATGTTTGCCCCCCACATCCTATGGCCCAGAAATGTAAGCAATGCCTCAGTATCTGTGGGTGGGATGTTGCAAGGTAGAAAGCAGAGGCTTGGCAGGCCTACAGGGGAAGAACCAAGATGGGGAAGATTAAGTACTGATACAGTAAAGTGAGGGTTGGAAGCTGGGATGGTGAGGTGGACCTTCCTGGCATGACTCAGTCCTAGTGTTCAGTCCAGACCTGCCGTAGGTCTCATTTTGCAGCTTATGCTTCATCTTCAGTAAAATTGAAAGCACGGCAGAGTCCTGCTTCTTTTAAGGACAACTCCAGCCAAACCTTGCAGATCTCTGCAAGGTTTCTTGTGCTGCTGGTGAACTATTTGGCTCCATGCTTGTCTAGCTCTCCTCCTCTCGGAGCAGCTTTGGCTCTGTGAGCTCTGCTTCTTAGTGTGCTGTGAGCCCTGCCTCCTCATCTCCTCAGAGCAGGTCTTCTACTTAGGCACTATGTGTGTCTGTGTCCCAGAGACAGCAAGGGCAGCAGAGACCCTTCCTCTTTCCCTTCCCTAACTGCTGTGCCTTTGGCTGTGTCCCCTTGGCAGGTGACAGCAAATGACCTTCAGGAGAATATCACTAAGTTAAACAATGGAGTGACCTTCATGATCAAACATTCTCAGAAACTCTTCAAGGTAAGTGCTTTTTGGGGTCTTGCTCTCCCTGGCCCTTCAGCAGGAGACTGAATGCCCCTTGTCCAGACAGATCCCAGAGGTCAAGTGTATATTCTGGGTGCTCTCTTCTGCAGTAGGAGAAGGAGGATTTCTACAAGAAACTGTTCCTTTAGTGACTAGGGAGGAGGTCTTTGCTGGACAGCCATCCCAGGAGGAGGAAGACTGCCCTGGAGGTGGCTTTGTGCCTGGGCAGGTCAGAAGCACGGTGCAGTGTAATACCACCCTCTGCTGGACACCCAGCACCTGCTGCCCGGCTGGGAAACCTTGTTCCTGGGGGCAGGTAGCAATCAGGCTCCCCTCGGGTTCTGGCAGGATAAGGAAACTGAAGGGGCTTGTCCCGGATGAGTGCTGCCAAGAGCTGAATCTCTAATACAGCAGGTTATTTAGTTGTGAAATTCTCTGCAAGTGGTAGACAACCCACTGCAGCTGCAGTGACAGCCTGCAGTCTTGGGCCTCAGTCTAGCTCAGAGGGGGGTGCTCTGGTAGGACAGTCAGAAGCGTGGGGCTTCCTGCAGGTTCCTCCAAGGAAGTGTTTCTACAACAGGCAGTCTCTTGACTTCTCAGGACCTTCCTGGTCACTGTAGGCATCTGTTCTCTGCAAAGAGTCCTCCCAGAGAAAGTTCCCCTTCTGCTCTCTTTGTCAGGCCCCTGTTTGGCCAGCTCAGAGCTGGGTGAATTGCTTGGAAAAAGTTCCTACTCTTCCTCTGTGTTCCACTTATGCCAGTTGCCTGCATCAAAAGGAAACCATGATCAGGGACTGCACTGGGGACATGAAATCCCATTGCTTTGTCTGCCCTGAATGGCTGAGCCTTGATGGAAGTGGCTTGTGTGGTATGGTTGAAGAGCACCTCTTGCTGGGGCTGCTCTTGCCCCAGGACTAAACATACATTTGGTCTTTTCTCTGCTCATTGTCACAGGCCCCAGCGTATATCCGGGAGTGTGCCAGGCTGCACTATCTGGGATCCAGAGCTCACACATCAAAGGTAAGGCCAGCAAATGCAGCGCCTGCCCTCCATGAAAGGGCAGAGGCTGTGATACTATGAAGGGATCCTCGTGAGTGAAAGAACCTGAAAACAAACCAAGTCATGAAAGAGCATCTGTCAGAGAGCAGGAGTGAGGGAACCATATGGTGTAGTAGTGTAGGCGGCTGCATTAGGGAAATTGGGCAGAGTTGGAGCATCTGTTAATCAAAAGCACAGGGAAAGCTACCAGCCCCTGTTTAGCAGCAAATCTGCTCCCCGTGCCCAGTACATGCAGCACCTGCTTCTTCATGGGGTTGTGCCTTCCAGACAGATGCGCCTGCTGCCATGTCCAGACTGCTTGGAAGAGGGGCTGGGATAAAGGCTACTTGCTGCCACCGGGACAAGATTTGTCTGTGTCTTGCCAGCAAATACTTTCCTGCCTCATATAGCTGCAGAAGAGGGAAGATGCATTGCAAGGAGCTGCACTGACCCTTCTCAAGCCTGGAAGGGCTTCTGCAGCTGGCATCCAGGAGGGGAGGGAAGAAGCAATGGGGTCACCTTTGTATTGCTGTCACCTCTTCCTGGCACAGGGCCTGCTGGTGCAGTGCTGCTGCAGAGGGGCAGGGAAAACACAGCCCTGTGCATTCACTGGGGCTGAGGCAGCTCACAAGACTCTTCCCAGCCTGGCTTAGATGGGTGGCTCATTTGGATTAAAGCATGGCAAGCAACTGCTGTCTCCACTTTCCCAGGACGACCTGGATTTGCTGACATCTCCTGGCTCCAAGGAGCTGCAGCCCCTCAAGTCTCAGAAGCGAAGTCGGCTGGACACTTGCCATCAGGAGGAGACCCAGCAGCGCACAGAGGAGGCACTGAAGGAGCTCTTCCGCCATGTCCACAATATGCCTGACTCTGCAAAGAAGAAGAAGCTTATCCGGCAGGTAGTGTGGGGAAGAAAAATATCTTTGGGGTGTGCTTGTCAGCACAATCCTGGCTGGGCACAGGGCTAAAGGCAGGGGCTTCTTGAGAGCTGCTCCTAGTCCTGGGCAGGCTGGGGAGAATGGGCTTTGAGCTGTGTAAGTGGCAGAGCTGTAAGAAGGCAGGGGAGGAGGCTGCTTGTCCTGGATGTGGCTGCCTGTGGAGCTTGCTGCACCAAGGTGTGCTTTGAGCTCTCTGTTTTCCAAGCCAGAGACTTGCTAGCCAGCAGTTCCCCAGTCCTGATCATGGCATTATTGAACTTCCACCCTCAGAAAGGGAAAAGTCTTGTCCCCTCTTGCCTTCAGGGAGTGGACAACTGGTCTCCTCTCAGTCCCATGAGCATTCCCAGCCAACCTGCTGCTCCAGAGAGAGAGTGGTTGATATGGTCAGCACCAGTCCTGGCTGCCAGCCTCCAGCTGCTGCCCAACCCCCTTTCTGCTCCAACACCTGCTGCTTTTGGCTAATATGGTAGCCAGCATAAAGCAGCCTCATACCCAAGCTCCCTGTAAATCCTGGGTGGGAGATGTGGCCTTCCTCTGCTTTCTTCTCCCTGCAGCTCTGAGCTGCTCCTCCATTTTGGAGTGCAGAAGAGACAAACTGAGTTCTAGGCAGAGGGCAGCAGGTAGAGCAGCATACAGCAGCAAGAGACTGGTGTAACTGTAACAGTAACTGTGCTAAGATACTGCCCTCATGTTTCCTCATAGTTTAATAAGCATCCTACAGCTCTCACTCCTGGCTCTGATGTGCCCACATCCCCAGCACCGCGACGCACCCGCTCACGCTCCTTCAGCGGCCTCATTAAGGTAAAGGCAGCCTCTGACCCATGCTGTCTTCTGTGAGTTTCTGATGTTGCTCTTTGCTTCTGCCTTGCCCTGGCTTGAATGAGGCCCTCAAAGGGTAGGGACTGTTCAAAGTATTGGCTGCCAAGGAACACAGATCCACTGGGGACAGAAAAGGCAGCACAGTGACAATAAGCCTTGTTAGTATAAAGTGTAATTACCTATGAAACACAGAGCTGTAGGATATATGCATCTTTCTGAAGAACTGGTTGCTTCCTGAGACGAGATGAGATGATTGACAGGGAGCTGGTTGTCTAGTCTAGCCTGTTAGCACAGGTGTTAGCACACTGTAGGCTGCCACACAGCAGCATGTACCTGCTTCTGACAGGCTGGGCTCCTGGACAGGCCTCAGGTCAGTTCCCAAACCCTTTACAATCAGGCAGGCTCAGCCTAGTGACATGGTATTTCAGGTGGCTCTGCTTTGCAATCTTTGTCCCAGCTTGGCTTCCTTTTTTCTTTCCCAGCATCCAACCGCTTACCAGCAATGCATCCTGCTCCTTCCCTTTCTTTTTCACTTTGCACTCTAAGCACTAGCCAACAGCCCTCTCTTCTTACGGCAGCGGAAAGTTTTGGGAACCCCGGTTATCCTGGAGAGGAAGAGCAGGGATGCCACACCGGAGCCTGAGCGAGTCAGCAAAGAGAATATCCACCTGGTAAGAGAACTGCTCCCAGCACTGCTGAAGCTGCTGGTGGGGGGAACATGTGAAGGGAGTGTGAGTGCAACTTGGGCAGCCATTTCAGTGATCCTTGGGGGGCTGCTAGCTGTTCTCTGCCCAAGAGAAGGTTTCCAAGTTTCTTCTGTATGGTCAAATAAGGTCTTAGGAAGTTGCTGTGAGAGCAGAGCAGATGGCAAGGGCAGCATTGGGACAGGGGTGGCAGCACTGGGCCTCCACTCCAGTCTTGTTCCTCTGGCTGTGTTCCTGCCCTGAGGCATTGGCTTGTGCCCCTTCCTTCTCCCTCATCCTCCTGCACACGTTGTACAGCAACTGCCTGTGGGTAGTAGGGCTGTCCCATGGCCCAGACAAACCAAGAGTGGATTTGGGTGGTAGCTTCTCTCTGGTGGTACAGGCTGCTCGCAGGGAAGGCTGTGGATGCCACTTCATTCCCTGGGTCTCTACTCCTATTCCCCTCTCTTGTCCAGTTACAGAAATGTGGATCTCCAGCTCACATGTCCCAAGTGAAGCTGAAATCTTTGGAGGGGCGGAAAGAGGTGAGACACACACACTCTCATTCTCCTTCCTGGGGGGAACTGGCCTGCTGGGCTCTGAGACCTGCAGGGATGATGTCATGCATGCAAGGCTCTGTCTTGGGCTCTGTGACAGCTGAGGTCCCCTGGCTTGTAGAAGCCTGCTCCATGCTGAGCTGCAGGCAGTTGGCATGCCGGAAGCCTGGCCCTGAAGGGTTTCACCTGCCTGAGCAGGTGTGTACAGCCCTTCTACCTGTGAACTGCCAGGCTGGCTGTCACAGGAAACAGAGGGAAGCTGGCAGAACAGGGTAGTGCTAACAGCCGGTCATGGTGGCAGAGGGACGAGAGGTTTGTACAGCACAAGAGCGACTGCTGTGTTTGTCCCTGTCTGCTCACTGCCTCTTGTCTAGTGCTCTGCTTTGGTAAAAGGAGTGGGAGGCAGATTCCAGTGGGGAGTCCTTGCAGGGGGAGGACAGCCTGTCAACCTTTTCTTGCATAGCTTTCTGTGTCTCAAGTATTCAATTGCTCTAATTCTCTGCTCCAGGAATCCTGTAGACGCATGCGAGCCCACCTGCTTTCCAAGGATTCATCATCCCTCTGAATTGCCTCGCATCAACACATGGGTGGGGAATGCCCAGCCTCACAAGCTGTGAATAATGTGCTGTAATGAGGGGGGAGTGCTGCAGGCTCACAGCAACCCTCACCAGCATGGCAGCGCTCTTGAAACTGGACCTTTGCGAAGACTGCAGGGACTTGTTTCTTTCTGTATATAAATTATATTTCATTCTACTATGGGGCAAACCACTATCTAACCAAAACTTGTGCAGCATGTCTGACCTGCTGGCTCTGGGAAGAGCTGGAGTGCTTGCTTACAAGGAGAGCCCTGTGTGTTGCAGGGCCCAATGTGCACTCCCAGCTTCCTCTGCAGTGTTGCTAGGCTGTATTTTTTTGCTTTTATGCTCTGAGTTTTTAACGCATTGGCTTGTTTTTGCTCCCTCCCCTCTGTTAGTAGTGAAAACGATGGACTCCAACCTTCACCCACATCCTGACAGCTAACCTGACCTCCAGGCCTCCTCTGGAGCCATGCCCTCCTCTGCTTCCTGTGGGCTCTGTTTTGCCCTGCTGTACCCAGAGGGCTGGAGTGCACAAACGGTACAGAGCACAGGATGGGCCTGGGAGAAGAGGAGAGTCTCTGGGTGCCATAATTTCAAGTGGGGCCAGGGGAAAGCAGCTTCCCCAATAAACTCATCCCTCTGTTTCAGGTTGAGCTGGAGGCAGCCCTTGCTCACTGCCTTTGTGTTTCTGTGGCACAGTGCTGCTGCTGTGCTCTGCCTGGTGAGCAAGGAGTGTCTCTGCTTTGTATTCCCCCAGGGAGGCTAAGCTGAGTGGGGTAGGAGGCTGGTAAAGGCTGTCTGGGGCAGGACAGCCCAGCCTTTGGAAGCTGGGGTGTCTGGGGTGGGCAGAATCTGGTGGCTGTTTGCACAGCATAGGAACAGCATCAGCAGCATGAGAGGTGAGAGAGGGCTCTGGCCATTTGTGATCTGCTGCAAATGGTGCCAGAGGCTTTGGCTCAAGATATCTGGATGGCTGGTCAGGCAACTGGCTGATTAGTCATTAAACTGCAGAAAAGGGCTGGAGCTGGGTTCAGCTCTTTGGCCTGACCTACAGAAATGAGATGAAACCATCTAGATACAGGATAAACCCCCATCACAGCTGGCCAGTGTCAGCTGCCTTGTTAATAAGTTAAGTGCTCCCATAAGCCAATCTTGCCAAGAACAGGTCTGCAAGCACTCTGGGGTAGGAATCAGACAGGGTCACTACTGTGAAATAAAAGATTTAATCAGCTGGGGAACCACCTAAACACTTCTCAGCCCTTCTTGATGAAGCAAATAATCTCTGGAATCCAGTTATAATTGTCTTCTAATCTTTAAGAACCAGCAGCCGGCAGGAGTTAGAGCTCTGTCCTTGACAGCTTTCTGAGACAACTGGTGGCAGGAGGTGTGAATATTGGGATGTGAGCAAGGGAGTTCAGTCTGACTGGCTAGAGCTGTCAAAATAGGGCATCAGAGCCCTGTGCAGCTTAGCTGGAATTTGTCACTTTTTTTTACTGTAATTTTTTTTTTTTTTTTTTAGATATAAAGCTATGTGCCTCATGCTACTCAAAGAGATGTTCCTGGTACTTTTTTCTGGGGTGCCTGTCCCCAGTCTGACCCCAAATGGGAGGAGCTGCCTTGAAAATGTAAGGGGTAGTGGGACTGTAGATGTGTGAGTTGGGAGTTGTTGGTGTTAGGAGCCTCTGTCGCAGCAAAGAAAGGGCTTTGGTTCTTCAGGTACCAGGCAGGCGAGGATGCTGTGAGGAAGGGCAGAGGCTGTTTGCTGTGGTAGTAGTATGTGCTTTTTGGATGTGTCTGTAATCATTCCCCCCAGAGGCCGAAGCTATGAGCTCTTCTCCAAAGGGCACCCTGTATTTTGCTGACTGCACTTCTGCCCTGCCCCTGCAGTCCACTGCTAGCAGGGATCTGGGGATCTCAGCTTTGCCTCTGAATAGAGATGAGGCAGAGCTGAAGGTTGAGCAGCAGCGTGAGGAGAGCTGGGTCTGGTCCTGCTACCTGTGCTCTTACTTGCATCGGGGGCAGTTGCTGGGTGAAGCATTTGTTCATCCCATCCCTCCTCTCCCCAGTGCACCTAGCTTACTTGGGCATATATCTCTGTATAGGTGTCTGCTTGGCAAGGCAGTCTTGTTCCTAAGACCAAATACACTGCTCCCATGGAGGTGAGAGGAACATAATTCTTCTCTCCACTGTCCCCTTTTACTGGTGGCTCTAGCTCAGGGATTCCATCTGGTTTCTGGCACAGCTGGGATTTGCTTAGCTCTAAGAAAAATTATCTATGGGACATCAGCCTGGCATTCTGCATGTTTCAGATGCCTTCCCTGCCAAAGGGGTGGGTGCAGTCCCCAGACAGGGCAGTCCCAGGAGGGGTTCGGTGCCCTGGGCTTTAGCTCATGGTGTTGTCCTCCCTATGCTGAGGATGGTGGTGGCTAACAGATTCAGCCTCTAGGACCCTTGGCTGTTGGAGTCCCCGGTGTGTTCACACAGTCTCACAGGCACAGAGGAGTTTTAGTCATGCTTGGATTGGATGTCTCTCATTTGTCTGCCCTGTGCAATGACTCACAAGGATGCTTCCTCCCAGAGCAGCCACTAACTGTTCCCAGAGTCTATAGTTTCCAAAGTATTTTTAATCTTTGTCCTTATTTATATGTGCTATGTATGTACTCTTTCAGACTGTTGCCTTTCTGTGTGTTCATGTGAAAACCCCATATTAAATGCTTTTATTTTTAGTTGGTTTGCTCAGTGGCTTAAGCAGTTTCACTGGGACAGCGAGGACTCGGTGGTGCATCCACCTTCAAAAAGAAGGAAACATCTGCTCAGAACCCCAGAGCTCTCACTTTTAAGTGCAGGGGTGCTTGGTGAAGCGCTGCCTGCCTGCAGGGATCGCACTAGCCTCCTGTGGCCCTAGGGCTTGTTCCCTCTCTAGGATCCTTGTGTGATGCAGGGTGCCCAGACGGGCTGTCTTTCCCTTAGAGGTATGAAGTTGGACCTCTTCTTTTCCTGTCTTCCCCCTGCTGTCATCCAGGGTGATGGGAAATCAGCTTTACAAAGAACACTTTATATAAATAATGGATCAAATGAATACATTTTTCTCTGTAGAACCATTCTTCTCTTGGCTGCCGAGGGAGGATGGTTTCTGCTTGCATTATCTTTCCTCCTTCTTAATAATGGCGTCTCAGATTTTATGCAGATTATTTCTCTGTGAAGTTCTTCCACATTTGAAATGCCCTGGGCTTGCCTGCCGCGGCTCAGACACTCATTAACATCCTCGCCATGCAATTGAAAAACAAGCAGGAGAAGCAAGCGGTGCGGTACGTTTGAAACCAGTGCTGCCTTCCTGGAGGTGAGCTTCAAGCAGGCCCTCTTCTCCTCCAGGGCTACAGTTGGGTGTCATGAGACTGGTGTGCACCATCTCCCCAGAGCTCGGGGAGCAGGAAGGGATGGGCCTCTGTGCACTTGAAAGTGGGCATGGGAGCCCACAGAGGCATTTCTGTCCTTGAAGATATTGAACAAAGGAATGCAAAAACTCACAATAGCTATTTTGAATACTGCAAACCCAACTATCACCTCCCTGATAAGCTGTGATTCAAAGTGACAGCTTTATATGGCTTACATAATTTAAAAAATGAATAGTTTTTAGCCCCTGAAGCCACAACCCAAGCACTTAAACTTGGCTGCAAGTGAAAGGGTGGAGTCATTGGGACCGAACACTGAGGGAGGGTACGTATTTAGAGGGGGATTGCTCAGCTTTCAGTGTGTTTGCTTTGGCCTGTTGGTATTCCTGCACAGCAGTGGTGTTACAAAGCAAACAAGCAGTGCTCATCCTTCATTTCATTAAACAGTTTTTATCTCAAATTGCATAGCACAGACTTGCAAATAAGTTCTGCAGAGTGTCACTGCTATCTAAATCAATTTTTGCAAGTTGTCTTTTTTTTTTTAACTCTTCTGCCCTGGTTCAGAGTTGAAACAAGATATTTTTTTCTTTCTGAAATTATCATGTATGGTTGGGAACTGTCATGCTGCTGCTGCATCTCACTGCCTAGGGCAACAGTGTAGACAAAAAACATGAGTACTGCTAGTGATAGATGTTGGCACCAGCCAGACCAGTTATCAGGCTTTACAATCTCATTGGCTTGGATTAACTAATATTTTTTCATGGAGTGAATAAATTACCATGTTTAGTTCTGTTTGCTCATCACCCCAGCGAGGATCTTGTGCTGAAGCTTATAAATTGTGCAGGCACGTAAATGCCAAACCTCTGTGCTGGGGCCTACACTGACCTTCCACTTGTGCTGTGGACCAGGGTGGGATCTCTGCTGGTGCCAGCTCTCCGGCCCCATCCTGCTCCAGCCCAGCTTTGTTCCTGGGAAGTGCCCGTGCATGAGGAATGTGATAGGTTTTTTTTCTGGGCTCCTGTGTCCTGATGCAAGGAGAAGCTGTCCCCAGCTGTACATCAGAGGATGAGGTTCAGATACTTCCCAGCACCAGCCTTTGAGGTGCTGATTTCAGTCTGGATTGGGGGGAGCAGAGCTTCCTTTCCCTGCTAGTCTCAGCTGGAGTGGGTGTTGCGCTCCCCTCCCCAGTTCCATCTCTCCTGGATTAAGCCAGGTTCTTCTCCCAGGCTAAACCAGCCTCCCCTGCCTTGCTGCTGGGAAGGATTTACAAATCTACCACCCAGTCCTCCCATGGGCTGACTTACATGATTTTAAGCCTGGCTCCTTTTGCACCAGTGAGGAGAACTGGGTCCCCCTTCATCCTCTCTGCTTCTGGCTGAAGCTCCTCTTCCACTGGAGCGAAGAATTGGGATGAATGGAGGTGCAAACCCCCCTTGGCCATTGAGGCTGTGTGTAACAGTGTGTGCACAGATCTATGATGTCGGGGTGTCTGCATTGGCCTGAGCTTGTTTTAGGGTTTGTTTCTTCCAACCTTTTCACTTACAAAGCCTGAGCCTTGCTCCCCTGGGGTGAGAGGACCTCAGCAACATCTTGCACAAAAGGTTCTGGCTCCATTGTGCCTTGCCAAGGCCGTTCTGCAGCAGCAGCACAAGAGGGGGCTGGCAGCACATGCTGTGGGATGGGACCCCCTACCTGCCCTGCAGCACTGGGGGCCCCAGGGCCAGATGTGCTGGGGGAGCAGGCTTGGAGATGCCTGGTTCTTCTTCCCTGGCTGCATCTGGCGGATAGAGGGGGTAGGATAGGAAGCAGGGGCTATAAATAAGGTGAACAAAAATATAAAGAGCACAGAGAGGGCTAAGGGAAGAGGCTGGGGAGGGATGCCCTCTTACAAAAGACAAAAATCATCTCTGCAGGTAGCCCCTAGCATGGTCCTCCAGCTCCAGTGAGAGTCCCTGCTCAAATCTGGGGCTGAGTAGAGCTGTCACAAGGCAAGCTAAACACTTTTCCTCTCCTTTTCAAGTTATTTTTGGCTATTGGCATCCTCTTGCCATCCTTCAGAGCCAGACCCTGGTAGCCAGTCACTTGGGCTCCTTCCTGCAGCACCTGCACCCTGAAAGTGCCTCCTCTACACTGTGGGAATTTGGGTGATGGAGGCAAAGTGGGACTGGCACCAGTTCCCTGTCCCACGTGCAGAATCTGACTTTCTTTCAGCCTCTAGTAGCTTGTAACTCTGTAAGGGCTGGGGGAGGAGGAGCAAGGACGCAGAGACACACTCACAACTGTGGCACCGGCAAGGCATAGAAAGGCCACCCGTGACTGTGGAAGCACAACGAGCCCAAGTGGGCATGCAGCTTATTGATTGCATCCCAGCATGGGTCCGGCTGCCAGCTAGCCATAAATATGGAGCAAGCTCATCTGCACCCAAGGCATCTTCATTACAAAATAGGACAGAGCCACTGCCTCCCTCATCCATCAGGCTGAGACACTCCTTATTTCTCAGCTTAGATGGTTTCCCAGCTCAGGGATATCAGTGCAATGGGGATTGCAATAGGTGAAAGGGGTTGGTGAGAACAAGCCCTGATCCTCTAAAAACAAAGCTTGGTGTCTCTGTTCTCCCTATGGCCAAGGTCATCAGCTGAATCCTGAAAACCCACCTGCTCCTACTGGGAGGCAGGGTTTTATGGCAGAGGAGCTGCAGTTTATGGCACCATGGAGAAATATGTTGGATGCGCTTGGCAACAGCAAATGGAAAGTTAGTCTATTAAACAGTAAATTATCCCTCCAATGCATCTTCATTGAGGAGGGTTAATGAGTGGCTCTAGGCAGAGCGAGCAGGGAAGAGTGTGTGTGTGCGTGCATGCACAGCGTGGATGTGGAACAATTGCTACATCTGGGGACCCCTGATCCCACGCTGCACCAACAATAGCGTTTCCATGTGCGAGGCGCTTCACAAACACCTCCTCGCGTGTGGTTTATTCAAACCAGCTTGCGCCTCACCGCAGAGCTCCCAGGCGGTTGGTGTGTCCAGCTGCGCTGGGAACAGCATCTCCCCATCTGCATCTGGGCTGCTGGGTGTAAATGTTTTCCTTGTGGGCTAGAGCTAGTTTTGGGAACCCAGGGTGCAGGGCTCAGCCCCTCTGCTCAGCTGCGCCACAAAGCAGGGATGCAGTACCTTGTGGACTGTCCCCCTCCTGCTGCTCTGCAATTGCTCAAGGCAGTGGGGCAGGCTGGGCTCCCTCTGCTCAGACAGTCCCCCAGGCTGGGGCCAAATCCTCCTGCTTGGGAGCCTCAGCATCTCCCATACCATTGGGAGTACCCAATGGATGCTGTTCCCTTCACTCAGTCACAGTGGGGAGGTCCCCAGGCAGCGGAGCTGCGCCCTCTCCTGCAGTCAGTGGGGCCATGTTCACAGAGCGATGCTGGCCGTGTATGCAAGGTGATGCTGGCACAGGATGGTGCTGGCCACGTTCACAGGGTAATGCTGGCAGCGTTTGCAGGGTGATGCTGGCAACATTCACAGGGTGATGCTGGCAGCGTTTGCAGGGCGATGCTGGCAGCGTTTGCAGCATGATGGTGGTGTCTAGAGGGTGATGGTGGCCATGTTCACAGGGCAACGCCAGCAGTGTTTGCAGGGTGATGCTGGCCACTTTCACAGTGCAATGCTGGCCACATTTGCAGGGCAATGCTTTTGCTCTTTGCCAGCGAGGTAGGGCTTGTCCCTGGAGAGATGCCAGAAAGAGCGCATCCCACCCCTGCCTGCCGCTGCTGCTAACCAGGCGAGATTTACTGTGATCCCAGTGGCCCCCAGCTGCCCACACTACTCCATAATAGACCCATCAAGGGCATTGTCGTGCTGCACAAGCTCAACAGGTGCCCCAATGGGGCTGACACGCTGGCCCGCTCCCACACAATGCCTCACTCTCTGAACCTGAGTGTGTCCAGCCGGACAAAGGCAGCCTGGCCTCCCAGCACGAGCTGAGCTGGCCAAGCGTGACAGACGTGTCCCCGGCCAACAGAGGGGCAGCTCGGCAGCCCGTCCTGCGTGGGGTCCCTGGGGGACACTGGGCAGCTGGAGTTCATGGCCACTCTGCTCCCAGCACGTCTCCAGCTGGGTCTTGTGGCCACTTCTCCCATACCAGGTGTGTTTTAATGATGCTGCTGGTGGGAGTAAGGGTTCAAAGCACAGTCCCAGTGCAAGGGGAGCTGCATTCTGCTCTTGGCAATGATCCTCAGCAGAGGAGTTGGAGCAGGCACTGTGAATGCATGCTATTGCCTGTGTTGTAAACGCTTCTGCTCTGCACCAGGGCCTGGTCCTACCCTGAGAAAGGCTAGCACTGCTGTGGACTAGTGACAGCCATGGCACTGCTTTGAAGCGTAGCCCAAATGCGGTAGCAAGCACAGGCCGGAGCAGGACACCTCCTCCCCTGCGTGCCAAGGCACGGGGTGCAGCGGTGCAGCGTGGCTGCCTCGAAGCCCAGGCGTGCTGGAAGGTGCTATTGGCTGCCGGTGGCTACGGTGGGGATGCAGCGCCAGGCCAGACCGCAGCAGAACTAACAGGGGCGGGCTGTGGCCCGTCCCGAGGTGGGTAGAAATGCCCGGATGCTGCCCTGGGGCGCTTGGCTTAAAACTGGCAGCAATTTTTGTTTGAAGCTTTGCAGCTGCTTCGCATCTCTTTGCACGACAGGTCTGGCGCGTACCCTGGAATCCTTCCCCAGATCTTCCCATGAAAACTCCTCTCCTGCAAAAAAAGCTTCTGCTTCATTTTAACCAAACCCAGAGCCCATCAGACAATCCAGATGGTCTCTCTCTCTCTCAAGCAGTTTGGCCCAAATCCCGGTGGCAGACGGCAGGACCAGGCCTCCCTCGATAAAGAAAACTTTGGAGTTTATTTTTCTCCCTGCTCCTCATCCATATTCAGAGGCACCCTGGCCCTTTCTCGGGCAGCTGTTGCTCTCCAGGGCCTGCATCACCCCATGCAGGGTGCCTGGGCAATTTGGGATCGCCCAAGTGCACCAGGGACTCAGGTGCAGGAGGGGAGCCTCAGCACACAGCCCATACCCCCACCCTGCTGTCCTGCCTGCCTGGGTTTGCTCAGCCCTCACCGTGTTGGCAGCGCTAGAAGGGGATTGCTTTTGCAATCAAAGCAGTTGCAGAGGGGTCGGCCGTGGCTGGCAGCCCAGCTCAGTGCGATGCTCCGTGGTGTTGGGGAACGGGGTGCTGGCTGCGTGGCAGGCGGTGGCAAGAAACTCCCATAGGAGAGCAGGAGTTGAGGTATCCACAGGAGAAAATGTGGATGTTGGCCTGAAATGGGGTTTTCAGCCTCCCAGCCCTGTACTCCTGCTGGAACTGAGGCAGGTGATGGTGGCCTTCAGGCAGGCCCCCGTCGGCTGCTCCCTCTGCCGAGACCACGGCCGGGCTGTAAAGTGACTCGATGTTGCTGCAGCTGGACATAGAGACGGAGGGAGCCTATTTGTTCTGCAGATCACAAGGATTTGCCTGGGGCAAGTGCCTGCAAAAGGGAGGAAACAAGATCCCTCGTCCCGCTCCTGCCTTCCTGCCAGCACCAGAGGCAAAGAGCAGGTTAGGAAGACCTGGCTCTGCTCTGCTGGCCAAGTGGCAAGGGGGAATTTTGGGAGGGAGCAGGGTCGCAAGTATCACCCCAGTAGCAGCCAGCTTTGGGGAACGCTAAGCCGCTAGGCAACAACCTTCACTGCCCGAAATTCAGCCGAGGTCTTCAGCATGGGGCCCCTTTGGGTGCCGTTGCCACCGGGGTCCCCCTGGAAGCCCCAGGGTCGGCTGCAGGGCCATCTCTGCTGAAGTCGTGCCAGTGAGGGGTTGGCTCCCAGAGTCCTGGGAAGCAGCTCATCTTCTTCGCTGTCAGGGCTGCTGGGTAGCAACGAGAAACATCCCCTTTCATCCATCTCAGGCACAGCTTCCTCCCGGGATTGGGGCCAGAGGAAGGAGATGTCACGAAAATGCAGACAGATGATGGGAGCCAGCATTCGGGATGGGAAAGGACTGCTGATCTGGGCCAAGATGGTGCAACCCTGTGTGTGTGTGAGGTGGCCCTCGCTGGAGCGAGACCCCGTGCAAACACCTCCCTCTCACCCTGATTAAGGAACTTGTGGAGCTCCATGCGCATGGGGCATTGATTTAAGAGGCACTTCAGCCCCCAGGACCTGCCACCGTCCCTGCAAATACCCTGCTGGCTGGGGAAATGAGTGTGCAGTGGCTTGTCTGTGCTCACACACCTCTCCTCCCGCTGCCGGAGTGATGTGACAAGCTCCCACCTCCCCTCCTTCCATGGGTTTTGCCTCCAAGGAGGACATTTGCAGCAGTTGCTGCCAGCAGCCAGGGCTCTGTTGGGCATCTCAAAATGCCTGTTGTTTTTCTTAAGGACTCAGCTCTTGGAGCCATGGGGTTACAAGCGTTTCAGGTGTCATTAATAAAACAGGTGACCAGCCCTCCTGGTTACACCCTCCTGCTTTGCATTTGCAGACCTCGGGGAAGAAAATGGGAGGTACTAAAATGAATGCAATGCTCATATTTCTGAGATGTCAACCGTTTGGGACCAAGCTCACAGGATTTCTTGGCTTCACTTTTTCTTTGCATTGAAATAGGTATATTTTGCCTCATTCTTCCAGGTGGATTAGCCACAAAGACGTTTTGGTGTCTCTGACATTAAGGTGTTCCCCTGGAGTGGGAAAGGACATAGCTAATGCCACAGCCAGGGCTTTAGGACTGACTCGCTGTCTGTGTGTGGAGTAAAGCACAAAGCAGAGATGCATCCCCAAATGTCCCCTGCGTGTTGGGATGCTTGGCCGCAGGGTTCCCATGAGCACACCGGGTACCGTCCTGGCTGACCAGTGCCAGCCCGCTGTGTGGTCCCCATGGGCTGCTGGGTGCCCACGCCTCGCCTGGGATCTGGATGATGGGGATGGGGCTCCGGGCTGCCGGGTGGGAGACTGGCCAGGGGTGCCTGGAGCACATTGGGGGACGCGAAAGCTTTTGGCACCCCCCCGAGGAGAGGCGGGAATGCTCTGCCTGCCGCTGCTTGGTTCACGGGCTGTTTCTCCGGTCTCTGCCAGTCCCCGGGGTGCCTCTGCCCGCACGCTGCCCGCTCTCCTTGCTGCACCCCGACATCCCGCAGCCATCTCACGGGGGGTGGGGGCTCACCAACCCCGCCGTCCCGGGTGGGGGGACCGAGACGCAGCCCTCCTCGCTGCGCGGCCGGGGCGGGGCAACAGCCCCGACGGCTCCGGCTACCGGGGTGCCGGTGCCCTGCCCGGCCGGGACCGCTCCTAGCCCCG
>VYZV01027810.1:68955-98350 GCA_013401275.1 Pandion haliaetus | reverse complement strand
GTGTGTGTCCGTGTTGAAGAGCCTGTCTGTGAGTGTGTAGGACCCCGTCAGGGGATGCAGGTGCAAGAGTCTGTCCGTGGGGTGTGCGTGCAAGAGCCTGCCCGGGGGGTGTGTGCAAGCGCCCACCCAAGGGGATGCATATATCTGTCAGGGGGAGTGCTCGTGCAAATGCCCGTGGGGGCACGTGCAAAAAGCTTGCCCAAAAGGTGCGTGTGCAAGAACCTGGTGGGGTGGGCTCATGGGCAGCGGGGGGGTTGGGTGTATGTAAGAGTGCCTGTCCGGGGGATGCGTGTGCAAGAGCCTGTTGGGTGGGCGTATGTGCATCATTCCCTCCGGGAGGGGGGTGCAATAGCCCCTCGAGGTGGGGAGCAGTGTGTGTAGAAGAGCCTGCTGGGGCAGGGTGCGTGTGCAACCCTTCGTCTGTGGGAGGGGTGTGCAAGGGGTCTGGCATGTACAAGAGCCCGCGTGTGCCAGTGGGTGTGCAAGCATGCAGAGCGGGGTTGGGATTAGAGCTGTGCCTGAGGGGGTGGGTTACTCCAGGGGGGGCGTTTGCACTGGGGCAGCCGGGAATGGGCTGCATGTGTGGGGCTGCGTGTCCCATGGCACCCACAGGCAGTTGTGTGGCCGTCCCTGCTCTGACTTGTCATGGGGTACCCACACAGCCAGAGGGGTTGCCTGAGGGTCCCTGCCACCCCAAGCCCCTACTCATGCTGGGCACCCCTTTGTCCCCGGGAAGCCCTCCTGGGAGTGCTGCACATAGTGCTAGGATCAGGCCCCACTCCCCCACCCTCCCCTTGGGGCCCCCCCCGGTGTTACCAGCCTCCAACCATGCACACAGCTCACACAGCCTTCTCAGTCCCCTGTGTCTGCGCTGCTCTTCAAAGCCCCTGCCGCATCCCCAGGGGTGCTGGGGGGTGTCCCTGGATCTCTTGGCTGGATCCCCGTAAGGAAAGCTTTTCTCTCACAGTCACGGTCCAGCCGGCTGTGGGGGTCCTGTGGAACCTGATGAGCTCCGCCGAGCAGGGTGCCCCTTTGCCGCTGCGCCCGGCTGGGCAGGTGTCCCTGCTTGGGGGCCCTGTGGCTGCAGCGGGTCCCTGCTCTGCGGAGAGGGGCATGAGCTGAATGTGTCCAACCCACTGCTGGCAGCAGGTTCCCGGCGTGCAGGTGTCCCCAGTCCTGGCAGGAGAGCAGGGCTGTCCCCAGCCTCTCCCCTCTGCTCAGGGGCAGTGGGTGCTCATCCCAGGGGCTGCAGTGGAGCGTGGTGGCACAATAGCCGTAGCCCCAGCACCTGCTGTGCAGCTAGGGTGCCCTAGCATCCCCCTTGCAGCGCAGGGAAGCATTGGGCTGCCGCCTCCTTGGGCAGCAGAGCTGCAGGATGCGTCCCAGGACAGCCACACACACGGTGCTCCTTCTGTCCCTGCGCTGCGCTGCCTCCGGTTACCGGAGTGTGAACGTGCCCTTTGCCTGCAGCCGGGGAGAGACCCCGCGGGCAGGGACTGCAGGCAGCCTGGCAGCTGCCAGGGCTGCACCCAGCATGCAGCGCTGGGAGCTCTGCGGGACACCGCTTTAGTGGAGTTTTCTCTTCTCCCGCCATAATTATGCTCATACAAATGATTATTACCCAGCACAGCAACCAGGCTGCTGCTGCGAGCTGCAGTCCCATAGAGCCGGTTTGTGAGATCCGAGACAGTCTCCCCCTTTCCTCCGTGCTCACGGCAGGGGGGCAGGTTTGTGCATAGCCTGCACCAGCTCTTTCCGCTCTTTGGGGAGCTCGGTGGGCTCCGCAGCATCAGCTTTCCATGCACCCAGGTGCAGGGTGCTGGGGGAGTGCGGGCAACAAGTCCTCGCCTCTGCCCGTCGGGCAGGTGTTCAGCACCACTCAGAGGAGACGATGCTGGGGTGGGCAGGTGGAGGATGCCCTTGGCTCAGTGTCTCGCTCCTGCCCCGCAGGGCATCTCTCCCCCTCCGGCAGCAGATCCTGCTTGCCGTCTCCTGTTCTGCCTCCACTGACGCGGTCCTCCGTGTCTGTTGCCACTTGGCGATACTGGATTTTTTATATATTCATGCAGCTGCCGATGCCGGATCTGCTGACTGGGTTGAGCTAGACGTGCTGCTCTCTCATGGGTGTTGTCTGCTGGATAACTACTTCCCGCTGTGTTGCACACCCTTGCAGGTGCTTGGGGGTGTCTGCGCAGAGCAGGTCTATCTCTGAGCAGTGAATTCCAGCTGTAACAGCTCCTAAGTGAGTTAGAGTTCCTCGTAAAGAGTCTGCAACCTCGCAGTCTCCAACTTCTCACCGCTTGACGGAGCAGGGTCAGCTAGTAACCGCAGGGGAGCCTGCAGGAGGGTCTGTGCTCGGGATTTGCTGTCTCCAGGGGCTGCCTTTCTTTGGGAAGCCAGCAGCCTCTTACCGGTGCCCCCAGCTGCCTGCCTCTTTTCCCAAGCACCAGGATGCACAGCGTGAGTGGTGCCGACCTCGCCATGTGTCTCACAGTGCTGGTGAGCAGTGGCGTCTGTGCTTTTCTGTTGCCCGCCTGTTGCATGCCCGCAGCCTTGCGGGGCAGCCAGCGTGGTGTTTGGAGGCTCCAGGCTTTCTCCAGCCTCCCAGCTGGCTGAGCCCTGTGGTGGCAGGGGTCGAACCCCTAGACAGGACAGTGCTGCTGCTGCCGCCATGTGTGCTGGCACTGCCTAAGTCATCATGGGGACTCAGAGAACAGTGTCCTGTGGCGAGGTCTGAGCTCCATCGCTTTTGAAATACACCCTTTTCCTTTGAAGAAGAGGGAATTACTTGCCTTGCAGAGTCACCGCAACTTTGGCGAGTAATGGGGTTGGGGAGAAATAGTCTCGTCTTCTGCTTGAAGGTTTGCCCTGTGATGTCTCCCCAGTGCCATACTATTGGTGCCTGGTAAGGGCTGGAGACGTATCTAACATGGGTGGTGGCTGCATGGGGGGAGAGAGGACCCTTCTTTCCTTGCACCAGGGCACAGCACATTGCTGCCTAAGTGCCTTCTAGTCTGCAACTCGACGTAAATGCCAAGCGGTGCCTGCACCCCTCACCCTGGATCAGGCACTGAGCAGAGGGGCTTATGCTGCGGCAAGGCAGGAAGCAGCAAAATCTCTGGGCGCTTTGCACGGCTGCCTGTGCTCCTGCCTACGCCTCTGGCAAGCACGACAGAGCATGTCCTGGAGGCGTCGTAGGCAGGACGGGGTGATAATCGTCCAGCACTACAGTGTTATCTGCTTCCAGGAGTCCCTCGGGTCTTAGCTGTCCGAGGAGAGCCGTGGGAGAAGGGCACGGGTCCCTTCCCTGTTTGCTTGCTTTTCTTTCTTGCTTGCTTTTCTTTCTTGCTTGCTTTTCTTTCTTGCTTGCTTTTCTTTCTTGCTTGCTTTGAAAGTGCCTCTGAAGAGCGGACTGCCCTGTTGGGGAGCCTCGTCACTCTCCCCAAGCCAGCAGGATCAGTGCAAATTTGCCACTGTCAAATGGCTGCTTCCAGCCCGGCTCTTTGCTCGTGGGGGATGAATTGAGCCTGACGGCATTGCACTTGTTCCTGCTTTTGAAGTTTTCAGCTGACAGCTGAGAATTGCCCCACTCACCCCTTTTGCATCCTCTCTGGGGAACTGAAGGGCTGTGCAGCACCCTTCTCCCCCCACGGTGGGGGCAGCAGAGCTGGAGTTGTGCGTCCCCATCACTGCATCCCCCTTGGCTTCCACTTCTCCCTCCCAGAGTCCCTGGCCTCAGCGTTGCATGGGGCTCCTGTTTGCCTTGTTCCCCCAATTTGGGGTTTGCCTTTGCTGAAATGGGCCCCATGCAGACTGCAGCCAGCTCTGCCATCTCCCCCATCCTCGTTGACAGAGGGAAGGGGTGCTGAGCTCCAGCCTTTGGGTGCGGGAGCATGATGCCAGGGTGGCTGCACCTGAAGCACGCTCGCGCACTGCCTAACTGTCCCCTGCCGAAATTACAGCAGCAAGCTCTTGTTCAGAGCGTGTTTAATTCATGCACCCATGTCCCCCTCTAGCTGGTTAATCAAAATGTCTTGCAGCGGCAAGGCGGCTGTATCGCAGCAGCGCTCATGCATTCGACACCAGTTGTTGGGCTGTGTCTCCTTGGTGGGCTTCGGGGAACGTTAATTCTTAGGAAGCACCCTGAGGGGGTTGGCCTCTCCCTTTCCTGGGATGCCCGGGCAAGTTTTCGGTGTTGCAGCCGAGCAGGCTGGTTGCAGAGGCAGCGAGGAGTGCACAGGCTCTGCAGAGCTCTGGGGCAGGGTGCAGGACTGATATCCAGCTGGGGCAGTGCTCAGCCAGCCCTGCTGCCCTCAGCTTTTGGAAGAGCCAGTGCTGGGCACTGGGAGGACACGGGCTGGCTGGGGAAGGCAGCTTGCTCAGCCCGCTCTGGTGGCTTCCTTGGGAGCCTTCCTGGACAGAGGAAATTTGCAATTCTATTCCAATTTCTCCCTTCAGCTATGTCCAAGGCAGATGCTGTCTATATATCGCCATGGTAACGCTGCGTTCTTGCTCTCCATGGAATTACATGCTGGAAAAATATTAGTTTAAAAAACTATGTCATGTTTGTATTGACTGGAGCCGTGGCTGATAGCGGAGGATCTATTGTCCCCTGGTTGGGAAAAGTCACCGGTAACAGGCAATAAAGCCAGGAGGATTGGCCTCTGGTGACCACTTCTCACCCCGCACAGCAATTGCTTCCCTATAAACCCTTTCCTGGCGCTGTTTTATTGCATCCTTTAAAATAGATATTTTTGCCTTAAATGTGCTGCCACTTTGCTCCTCCGGGGTGATGCATTGTGCTGCCGGCAATTCCTCACCGCTGAGGTGGAAGCAAGGAGGGGGAATTGTTCCTGGCTTTAATTGTGGGTCTCTCGCGTGCACCTTCAAACGCCGTTGCTGCTGCTGCTGTCCCCAGAGCCTGCCGCCACGGGGTGAGCTGGGCATGGCAGCAGCGGTGCGGGTGTAGGATAGCACCCTATGCACACACGTGCACAGAAACAGTCTAAGCCGACTCGTTACAGGACGTGCATTTGCTTTGAGTTTTGTGCTCCCCTACTTCATCGTTTCCTACCAAACCTCTGGCCAGCAGACGAGCGAGGCAGCTGTAAAATGTAAAGGATGCTCGAGAGATCCCTGCGGGGGAGCACAGCCTGTAGCCTGGGGGGACAGAGGGGATTCGGGGTGCCACCAAGGCAGCGCGGGCAGGGAAAGGGTGTCCTGTCTGGGGAAAGGTGTATGAGCCCATGACCCCACATTGAGAGGGAATTTTCCTGCCTCCGTGCTCTGATTTGCTCCCCAGGGAGCTGGCGTGGGTGGGCAAGGTGAGCGCTGGAGCAGGATGTGTGCAGGCAGAGGAGGGCGAGGTGGGCAACCAAGGAGCCTGTCTTTGTCTCCCATCTGAGTCCTTCATGGTTCCCTGCCCGCTGCAGAGGTACTTAGTGCCACGGACGCATCCTCTTTATCTTTATTGCTACTGAAATAACCTTTCATAAAACCTGAAAGGCGAGATGTTTCTGTGCATGTTTTGCTCAAAGGCAATAAAAAAACAGTTGTGCGTTAGCAAATGGCCCCATCCCGGGGGATGTCAGACCCAGATCACTGCTCCCTGGCAGCCTTCCAGCGCAAGTAGCTCCAAGGCCAGCTCCGGCAGCTGGCCCCTGTCCCCTCTCAGAGGTATAGCCAGGGACGGCTGCAGTGGCAGGAGTGGTGAGCAGAGGTTTTTCTGCTGTACAGCACCAGGCTACAATTAGCAACGTGGGCAGTGAGAGGGGATGGTTTGCAGCCTGGTCATTAGGGCCGCCACACTGCTGGAAGCAGGAAGGGAAAGAGGTGGGATGGAGGGGACCCCTCTATGTTGTTGATGCAGGGTCAGTCCCAGGCTGTCCCCTCTGGGACTATCTCAGGCCTCCCTGCCACATACAGGCTCTGAAGCTGTGCTGAGTATCTGCTTTCCTGGCATGCATTTTGGATGCACTTGCTGCTCAAAATAGCAGAGGCAAGTGTCCTATGGGGGAGAGAGGCTGCTAGGAGGAGGAAGATCAGAAAAAAGGGAAGATTAATTTTTCAAGCTATGCAGTCGAGGAGCAGCCCTGGGCACCAACACTGGGAGAGATGCAAGCTCCTGGTCCTGGGTATTTTTCGGTAGGAGGAAGCCCCAGCTCCAAAATGGGATGCTTCAGGAGACCTAGCTGGTCTGGGGTTGAGCAGGGACCCATAACTGAGCAGTTTGGGTGCACTTGTCCTCTCGTCCGTGCTGTGAGCTGTGATAGGAGGGATGAGCAAAGGTGGTTTGCTGAGGAAGATGCAGGGTGGATTGGAACTCGATCTGCTGAGTGGCAGGATGAAGCCTGAGGGCTGGGCTGCCTCCCATGCCTTGGGAAGCAGAGGAGCCACAGCAGTAGTGATGCTTCTTGCCAGGCTACTTAGCACAGCACAAAAAGCCAAATTTTGGAGGTATCCAGGCAAGTCTGTTCTCTTGGCTGAGTCTCAGTTTCCCCGTTTGTGAAACAGAAATGACCTGCTGCCTTTTTTCTCTCACACTGGGGTTGAGGGAGGTTATTTATTTATTTTTAACCTGAAGGTGACGCACCATGATGCTGTGTGAGTGTAAAGCATTCCCTGACTGTGAGCAGCTAATGGCTGTGGCATGAAAACCCCAGAGAGAAGTTAGGAAGAGCAGAAAGCCTTCTGGATCCTCACCGTTACTCACACGATCAATGCTGTTTGTAACACTTAAAAATTTATCGTGATGCTAACCTGCTTTAGTACCTCATAAAAGCTTACAGAGCCTCCCGTACTCTGGGGCCAGTGCAGTGCTTGGGGCTGGGTTCCCCTTCGGCTAGGGGCAGTTATTCTGAGATGAGTCCAAATAGTACATAGCTGCTCTCAGAGCTCTCCTCTTTGGGCACATCACCCTGCAGGCATCTGGTAGGGGTGCTGCTGGCAAGGCATTTGCCCTGGGGTGTATGGTACCCTTAAAGAGACTTTGATTAACCCTGTAGGCACTTTTGCTCTTCCTTGAGGGCTCTGGTCAGGGCAGGGTTGGGAAGGAAAAGGAGGAGAAGGTGCTGAGCCCCTTGTGCAGCTGTGTCAGCCCAGGGTGTGGGTGCCCAGTGCCCCCTCCCTGAGCAGTGGGCAGCAAGCACCCTGTACCCCTCTTGCACCTTGGAGGGGATGGGGTTAGCACCCAGCCATGCCCCCATGGGCAGCAGGGAGCTGGCGGATGTGGTGAGCATCCCTCTGTGCTGTGCTGGTGCTGGAGGGAACCAGCTCTCTCAGGACTGAGAAGGGCTCTGCCCTGCCTTTCATTGCTTGGGCAGCTCAGCAAGTCTGTGCTGGGACTTGATTACGTTCAAGCAGCTGGGTGAAATCTTGAAAAGACTTGAAAAATGCAGTAAAAGTATAGGATGAAAGGTTGCAGCTGCTCTGTCCTGCAGTGCTGAGTGCAGGGGTCAGTCTGGGGTCTGAGCCTTGTCCGTATTTCCGTTAGCAGTCTGCATGGTGAGACATGATCTGCTTATGACTTTTACAGATGCCACCAGGCTGGGAGAGATGCAAGAGGGCTGCAGGACAGGCTGAGATTTCAAAGTGGGCTTGGCAAACAGGAGGAATAGGCTGACAAAAAAGATGCTGTGGCCTGCAGACTCAAGGAAGGTGTTTGGTGGCAGGGGATGGATCACCAACAGCACAGATGTGGGATGGGAGCACGAGCCGAGCGCGTCCTGCCCCTGCAAGGCAGAGAGGCCCCGAGGGAGGACTGTGCCGCTGAGGCTGGCAGCTTGTTGCGGGGAATAGGGCTTGGAGAGGGGACCTGTGTGGGCAAGGGAGCAGCCTGTCCTCTGCACTGTGGTGGCCAGGGCAGGCAGGAATACAGTTCACCTGCAGCGAGAGGGGTTCCGGTCAGAGTTTTGGGCATGGTCCCTGAGGCAAGAGGAGTGACGTGCTGGAATAGGGAAGTGTCAGTCCCTGTCCTTGAAGGAGCCGTGTATGCATCTGTCAGGATTGATGGAGGGCTGCAGAGATACTGCTGTGGGTTGTGTGACCTTGCAGCCTTCATTTCTCCGCTTCCCTTATTATTATCTGGCACTGCTGGCTCCAGCTGGGGTCAGGGCTCTGGGATGAGGTCTATGGAGCTGCTGGGAGAGGAGCCATGCCCCTAGAGGCTGGTGCTCTGAGCCAAGGGCAGGAACGGCAGGGCGATGGGGACCATGGAGGGAGGGACACATCACACGAACGACGCAACTGCCAGCCTCGCCAGGCACTGGGGCAGCACTGGCCCTCGGAGCAGGGACCACAGGAGCATGGCTGGCTGCAGGCAATGCTGGCATGGACCCTTTCTCCACCAGCCCCTGCAGTCACTGCCTGGGTGCTGTGGGTACCCGCTCTGTGCTGGTGCTGTCAGGGCTGGGACACATTTCTCTGCTTGTGGTGCAAATACAGGGTTTCGTCTCACAGACTTTCCCTCTGCCTTCTTAAAAGCAGGAGTCCGGGGAGCACAGCAGTTAGGATTTTTGCCTCGGTGGGAGAGCAGAGCTGAGCTGAGCACAAGGACAAGAGTCACGTGTGTGCCAAATAGCTGATGCTTTGCAACGGAGTACGGATAGTGGAATTGCACTGTCTGCTCCTTCCCCTTTCTGCTCCTGATAAATCAGTGCCCTGGGAAATATCACTCATGTTGGCTGTATTTAATAAATTACCTCTCAGCATTTGCACTCTCTAAGGTTGTTACCGAGTTAGTGTAGCTTCAAACCCTGCAAAGGGAAAAGATGCATCAGACCCCCCGGGAATGGAGTAAGCCATCCAAAGCTAGAAACCAAATATAAACCCAGACTATGCAAATTGAGTCTAACGAACCCTGCTGCAGCACAGACATCCCATCTGGGAGTGGGATGATCCATAAGCAACGTGTAGCAAATGGACTGCTTGTTTTAGTGACTTTCCTCTTCTCAGGGAGAAATGGGAGGGGTTTTTCTGAAACTTGAAGGTTGCAAATGAAAATTCACTGCCTCTCTAGCGGCAGTGTGAGATTTGGGGTGCTGTGGGGCAGAGGAGGGCAGCCTGGATGAATGTGAGGAAGCTTTCTGGCATTAAACCCTATGGATTAACAAGGAAAGAGCACGCCCTGCATCTCTGCTTTCAAATCACAGTCCAGAAATGCAACCAATCTGCCAGGCAGCTCCCCAGACACATCAGTCCTTATCGAAGCTCTGCTGCGTGGGGCAGGGCAGGGTGTTTCGCTTCACTAGGAAAGGGCACGGAGACAGCGGGTGAGCAGCTGAGCAGCGGGGATCCGGCTTTCTGGGCACAGCAGACTGTAATTTATCTCCATGAGGAACTGAAGGGGATTTAGAGTGGAAAAAATGGCATGAAGTTAAATAGCAGTGTTGCCTCGGCATCCTTACAAATAAGCTTTACCTGCTGTTCGTTCCCATCTTGGTTGCAAAGGCCATCATTTACCCGAACAAAGGCAAGGGGGGATGCTGAGAGCAGTTGTCAGGGAGCACACAGGGCCAGTCCCCGAGCAAGGCTGTGAAGGGGCCCTTGGGCACTGCCTGGATCAGGGATGGCCACCAGCCCCAGTGCCGGAGCACCCTGAGGATGTTCAGGGAGCATGCAAGGAGCGGAGGCTGGGGTAGGCTGGGAGGGCAGCACAGTTGGCCCCCCAGGGTGGCCTGTCCCTGGGCACTGCCACAGGGCAGTGCATCCTGCCTGTGCCTCTTTGTGCTGAAAAGGCTTTGGGTTCAGGCCGCTCTATCCCAGAAGGTGCCTGGGAGAGAGGGCAGAGCCTAGTTTTGGCACGTGGAAGGACTGGCCGTGTCCAGTCCGTGGCTCTTTGGTGTTTCTGCACGTCTCCATGCTGCTTTGCCTATGCTCTGCCTCTGGCTACGGCGCTGGGGTGCCGGTGACCAGAGGTGTCCAAGCCCACCTTGGGCTTGCAGGCTGAGGTGTAAGTCTTGGCTTTCAGTTTGAGGAGTTTTTAAATCAAGTCTCTCTGCTCTGTCTGTCTGCAGTACTGGAGGTTTCCTAAATTCCACTTACACATTGCAGCCAGAGTAATGTTAGGTATGTTTAAAAGGTGGCAACATGGGAGTCCTGCCACGGACCCTCCCTCTCCAGGAGCTTGGATGAACACTGTTACCTCCAGCTTGGCCTCCAGCACAGCCCTGGGGAGCTTCTAGGCAATCTGCTTGGGCAAGGACCCGTTAGGACATTTGGAGAAAACCACTCCTGAAGCCGGGGTTTCTCCCTACCCTTAGCTGACCCCAAGGCTGTGGTCCGTCAGGAGGTGGGCACACATCTGCCCCTACCGAGCCACCCCTCCTGCAGTGACAGATGTCCCTAAAACGCATGACCCACCCCAGTGCCACATGCGTGGGACTTGCAGCCTGGCCTTGGGTTTTGCTCCCCGGGAGAGGGGCAGGACCAAGCCCCGCAGGGTGCAACCATGCAGGTTGGCGCTCCATCCCCGGGAGCCAGATGTGCACAGCTGTGCTCTGGCCGTACGGGGAGCCGGGCGAGCCGGGGGGGGCTGCAGAGCCCGGGTGTGGGTTTCAGTTTAATCGCCGGGGCTGGGGAACCTCTATTCATTCCCCACCCGCATTCATCTGTGTCCTAGTAACGTGCTCTCCCCACCTCCTTCCCAACACAGGCACAGAAGGCTGGATAATGGCAGGAGCCCGGCAATCTCGGGCGCTGAATAGCGGTGTAATTACGAGGCTATAATGGCGAGCTGGAACTCATTAGCCATTATCAGCCGTTTCAGCAGGACAATGGCAGCACCCCGGGGTGCGCGGCTGCGCTGGCTGTACCCGGCGGCCGTACACGCTGCTCGGTGGCTCCGAAGCCAGCCCGCCGCTGACCTCGGCCCCTCGCATGGCTGCAGAGCCCGGTGGAAGGAGACTTTGGCCCTGGATGGGAACGATGGGCTTTGTATTCAGCCCCTCCTGTGATGTGGGGCATTCCTGCTCCCCCCTCCCACTGCCGGGGCTGGGGGGTTATAGAGCCCTGGGTGCTGGGGTCCTGCCCAGGCACCGCACCCTGCTCCGCGGTGGCAGCCTCCTGCCTCTGCCCTGGCTCCAGCAGCCCGTCTTTCCCTTGACTGCCTCCTTCCCCTGTAGTTTAGCTTTTTTTCTCTTTATTTCTGTGTCTGCGTTCAGTGCCGGCAGTGGGTCTCCAGCGTGGAAGCTTTCCCCGGGCCGTGCGTTCGCGTGGGCATCCTCTGTCCCCAGCGCATGCCGTGGGCAGGTCGGCCTCGTGGCGAGGAGCAAACGCTGCCGTGCTCTGCGCTGCCGAGGGGGAGGCTCTCTCCTGCCGTGGGGTGCTGCACGGGGACTCCCAGCTCCGCACTGTGGGTCCCAGGGCTGACGGTCCCCCTCTCCCTACAGTGCTCACAGCCCGTAATGCGGAAAGGCACTGCAAAGCTGAGATTGTGAGGCGCAAATCTCTGCAGCTCCCGGCTCAATATATTTTAAAGCAGGATAATCCTAGCAGGGGCACGCTGGAGAGCGTGGTGGGGGGAGAGCCGGGAGGTATAGCTGGCGGGCTGGGAGCACAGCCGCTGCCACGTGTGGGTCCAGCAGTGGGGCACACCTTCCCCTGGTGCTGAGCAGAGCCTGGGCAGGACAGCAGCCATGGGGTGGGTGTAGGCACCCCACGAGCTGCCCTCTCCCCTTATTTCCACCAACAGGGTGAGCAAGGTGGGACAGCATCTCCCTTCTGGCTGGAGTACCTGTCCCTGCAGTCACCCAGGGCTTTTGTCCTGTGCAAGTCTCTTCTGGCAGATGAAACCTGAAGTGTGGCTTATTCTTCAGGCAGAATGTGTGAGATGGCTGCGCACTGAACCAGTCATGATGCATGTGGGTGACTTGCAGCTGGGTGTTTGGAGGGATCCTGGTTTTCTGGGGGACAGTTGTTTGCTTTCTTATTATCCCTGCCCTCTCTAAGCTGCTCTGTGTGTTTGGGATGACCCTACGAGGTGTTTGCTGCATTTCCAGAGTGGGATGATGTGCATCCAGCCAGGCAGCTGCTGGCGTTGCTGGGCTGCTTGTTGCATTGCTGAGGACTCTGGGGCTTCTGTCTCAAGGGGGGCATCCAGCATGGGGATAGGGAGATGGGGGAGCCAGGCAGCCCTTGCCCCTTGCTGCTTTATGGTCCATGAAAGATGCCAGCCAGACTTCTGTGTGTCCAGCGCTGCTGGCCATTGAGGATGAGGGTCCTCTCTGGAGCCAGTGGACAGCTCTGCTATTCCTGGCAAGGGGCACAGAAATGCAGCAGCCACTGCCATCGTTTGGGCCCTGTCTGCCCTTTTGGGGAGCTGCTGGGGAGCCCCAGTGCCTGGCCACCTCCTGAGTGCTTCCTTGCTGATCTCTGCCTCTTCTCTCCGCAGGGAGCTCAATGGCAACAACCTCACACGGATCAACAAGAATGACTTCACCGGGCTGAAGCAGCTTCGCGTCCTGTGAGTTCCCAGCGAGGGGCCGGATGCCCTGACCTTGGCAGGCACTGTGCTCAGCTTGAGGGTAGAGATGATGCTGAGCCCTTTTCTGGGCATCTGCTGGCAGGGCTGGAGGGCATCTGCGTTGGGCTAAGCATGGTGGGCTTCCAGCTGGGAGGGAGTGGGGAGAAAGAGGCCAGGTTGTATTGAGGGGATGGTGGAAGCGAGGTGGCCCTGGGTCTGGAGGATCACTGGGGACACTGCTGGTGAGAGGGGGTTGCTGGGGACCACCTTTCTGGAAAACTGACCCCTTCTCTCTGCAGGCAGCTGATGGAAAACCAGATCAGCACGGTGGAGCGTGGGGCGTTCGATGACATGAAGGAGCTGGAGCGGCTGTGAGTGCCTGGGCATGGAGGCGGGTTGGCAGGGGGTGGCTGGGTTTAGTCACAGAGAGCATCCTTTCCTTTTTGCCTTAAACCATAATGTATCAGTGCTGCCTGACTTCAAACAACTTCTCTGCTGCGCAGCAGAGGTATTTTACAGTGTGGGAAGCAAACCTGTTTCTGTAGATCTTAAAGTCCTTTCTGATGCTTTTGAGGTGAGGGGCAGGTTAAACACAAATCACTCTCACTGTTATCAGCTGTGTCCTGTGTGTTAGCAAGGAAGCCGTAAGTTCCAGTCCAGTACTCAGTAAAATAGCTCAGCAGTTTAAAAATCCGGAGCTGCTCGAGCAAATATGAGGAGCTGAGCTAGCAGCAGGTTAGCAGCACAGTTAAGCAGCAATCAGCAGTTAACAGCTTGGAGTCCTGTCTGCCTGTAATTACAACATTGTGAGTAAGTCTATTAATGCCCAGTTGGTTGCCCTTGCCTGGGAGTGCTGTGGGCGGGACAGGGGTGTCCTTGCCAGGTGGGATGCTTTGCTCTAATGGCCCCTCTGAGTGAGCCAAATCACCCCAGCTGTGCCTGGAGCTGCCAGTTGGGTTGCAGGTGGGGGGATTGCTTTATCTCTGAAACCCTGACCCTGTCCTCCTTCCCTGCAGACGGCTGAACCGCAACCAGCTGCATAACCTGCCCGAGCTCCTCTTTCAGAACAACCAGGCGCTGTCACGGCTGTAAGTACCCTCTGTGCCAGTGGGGCTCCCCTGCCTGGCTGTGACACGAGCTTGCTTGTGGGGCTGCTCAGGGCTGCGATGGGGTTTGGAGGGGCACCGATGTCCTAGGAGGGTGCTGCTTCTGGGGGGTTGTGCTGGTAGTTACTGGTGCCTTGTCCCAGTGAGCGCCTGGTGTGTGGCAGGGAAATGCACCCTATTTCTGAGTGACCCCAGCATGCAGCGTGGCAGGGAATCAGCTTTGACTTGCAGAATGCCTGAGACTGGTGCTGTTAAAGACTGTGTTAAATGTCCTTGCGGTGTATGGGGATGTGGAAGGAGGTGCTGGAAGTTTGGGCTGGGGCTGGTGCTGCCAAGCTGGGCTGTGCCTGGATGGTGCCAGTTGCAGAGGTGCTGTGAGCCCCACAGCCTCCTCTCTGGGTGTGGATCACAGGCTCTGGAGTGGGGTGCCCTTATGCCCTAGACCAGGTTGTCATGAAGAGAGGGTGAGGGGGATGGCCCCAGGGGGTCAGTCCTGCCCAGAGACCTCTGCAGGGCTCGGAGAGCCCCTCAGCCCCACTCCACAGCTGCCTCTGCTGGTGTCTGGGGCAGCCTGGGGCAGGAGGAGGAAGCCCTGCCTGGGGCAGATCCAGCCCCTCGTGCCTGCTGCCCCCATCCCTGCCTGTCCCTTTGCACCCACAGAAACACCCCCAGGGACCATCTCCTGTTGTCCAAGCCCCAGCTCTTCAGACCCCTCTTCCCTCCGTGCAGCAGCAGGCTGCTGGGGAAGGGCTGCTGGGCTTTGATAAATACTCTCTTTTCCACATCGGCTTTCCCTTGCCTGGGGCTGCTTTGCTCAGGCAACTGCAGCATTTTTCAAACTGCAGGAAGTCCTCTTAACAAATCATTTACCAGCTCTCAGCTATGTCGGGCACCACGTACATTGGGAAGGGGGCTGTGAGGGGGAGAGGGTGCATGCCAAACTGGGGCTGGGTGCTCTCCATCACTCAGAGAAGATGCTTACACCCTGTGGCTGATTTGCAGTGTGTAGGGGCAGGGTAGTTGTGGCTGGGGGACAAGCTCTCTGCTTACTGCATCTTGTATGTCCATTTCTCAGCTGTGAAATGAGGATGCCAGGTCCCTGCCAGCACAGGGTAGGAGTGGATGAAATAACTGAATGGGTTGAAACATTGCCAGGACAGGCATGACCATGTCGGGGCCAGGCAGCCCTGCCCATGCAGGCAGGCTGCGGCTGAGCCGTTTTGCTCAGCAGCGATGCCGGTTTATTCTGACGGTGCCAGGGAGTCAGTCCTGGAGTCCAGTTGGAGGCAGTGTAATGAAGGGTTAAAATGTTGTGTGGGTTGCCAGCGTGGGATGTGTGAAATGGTGGGCCCGTGCCAAAGATGGGCCTAGGTAATGGCAGCTGATAGCACAGGCGTTCAATTAATTATCGAATGGCATTTGTTGAGCTCAGCTGTGCCGTATTGTGGTGCCAGCAAGGGCCCATCCTCCTCCAGCCGCCCATTGCATAACAATAACACAGTTGAGAGAATTATTTTACAAACATTAATCTTTCCCTTTTAATCTTCTCTATATTTTAATACTAGGCTCTTTCATAAAACAAACCCCAACAATTCATTGGGGAGATGCAGAAGGACAGCCTCCCAGGTGGGCTGTGCAGTGTGCCCCTCCACAGCTCCCAGGCTCATGTGGAGCCGGGGCTGTACGCACCCTTGCATGGTGTGTGTGGGGCTGGACATACTACCATGGGTGAGGAGGGATGTGCAAGATGCTCCTTGCAGCTGCCCCATGCGCAGGTGCATTTCAGCCTCTGCCTGTTGCTTTACTGTTGCTTCCTGCAATGTGGTGGTTTTCTTGAACCTGTTCCCTCCTGCCCTGCCTTGAAGCTGTTTTCTGACCATCCCTGCTGTGACAGCCACCAGCTGGACACCAGCACCTGGAGCTTTTCTTATGCAAACTGGGGCTGCGTGAGCAGGCTTAGAATTTTGCTGCCCCTCAGCTATAGGTGGTGCCCTGTCTTGGGGAGCTTTGATGCATGCTCAGAGCAGATGGTCCCTGTGACAAGCTGTGGGGTTGGGGATGGGGGACACACTGAGCTGCCTGCCATCCTTCTCTGCAACACGTTACCCCACATGCTGCCTGCGTTAGTGAGGGCAGGGATGCAGTGCTGGAGCCTGCCCAGGGAGCACATCAGGAGCTTCTGCCTGGGAAAAGCCTCAGGTGCTGTGTTTGGGCAGCAAAGGCCCTGTGTGCCAGAGGCCCTGCTGCTCCCTCTCCTTGTGGCTGCCCACTGCTGAGATGCCTGAGAATGGTTTGAGGGGTACAGCAGAGCAGGGGGTGCCCAGAGCTTGTCTAGACTCACCATCACACTGGCTTAACAGGAGGTGGGAACTGGACCTGTGCTAGTCCGGCTGGTGTGGGAGGTCATAAGGACACTCTTAAATTGCCTCAAACCTGGCTCAGGCTACAGGGATATGAGTCAGTGCAGAGCAGGTTTAAGCTAAATTGAAATCAGCTTGCCTTGAACTGAAATCGGAGCCTCTCCACCAGGCTTTGTGCTTATTTAACGGCTGAAATTGATCTGGGGTGGCCCCGTGGCTCTGTGCCCCCTCCCTGCCCTGGAGGCAGTCTGGGACCTGTGCTGGTCAGGATGGGATGGGAAGAGAGGGCTCTTGCCAGCACCATGCTCTTGCAGATCCTGGTCTCCAGACCATTTCCAGCAAGCAGTGCCTGTGCCCCCCATGCCCTGCCCACTGCGGCCACCCATGATGTTCTCCTCAAACTCCCTGGGGTACCTGCTAGGTCCTTGTGCATTGCACCTTGATACTGGGAGGTCTTGAATTAGCAGAAACTGGCTGAACAAGTCAGGCTGAGATCTGTTTAGCTGGGAAATGAGGCTGCTGGGTCTGGCGGGTGGGTGGCAGCTGAGGCAGAAAGCCAGGGGTGGATGCAGGAACCAGTGGGGGTTGCTTAGGTGGGTACCTGGGTGCTGGCCTGGATGCTCCAGCCTCTTATAGCCTTAGTCCTGATGAGTCTTCAGCAACACATCAGTAACACAGCAGCAGGTTAAGGCAAGTCTGTTGAATGTGGGGTACGTAATACCTATAGAGCAGTTTTCCACTGTACCTTGAGCCTCATGGAAATAGCTCACAAGCACAGAGGGGAGGACATCAGGCTCAGGTTGGGATGCAGAGCTGTTTGTCTGCCTCCTGGGTCTGAGTGTCAAAGCCTAAACCACGTTGGTGGTGCTTTGTGGTCTCCCAGCCCAGCTCAAGCTGCAATTAGTTACTCGGATCTCGGCTATAAAGAGCATTTGTGCATTGGGATAATGGAAAGGGTTGGAGTTAAACCTGATCCGTCGGGGCTTAAATAAACTAGGGAATGGCAGGAAAGGGCCAGCAGAAAGCAAACCTCACGTGAGGGCGTGGGGGAGGTGAAATGCATGGAGAAGAAAGTTTTTCCCTTGGTATTTGGGAATATTGAGCTGACGCCTGCCCAGACCCCATCTTGGTCTGAGATGGTGGGGTAGGGGGGGCTGTGCCGGTGCCTCGGCAGAGGGGCTGGGAGGCAGGAGGACTCTCCGCATGGCCTCCCTTATTTATGTCCGCTGCAACAAACAGATAACTCATTAAGCAGTCCTGGTGGCTGGAAATGGTGCTGATCTGAGGTTTCACTGGAGAGTGCCTGACCCTGGTGACCCCATCTCAAACTGGGTTTAATTAAACTGTCAGCACTGGACGGAAGAACAAAGCATTGGGGGGTTGGGGGAGGCCAGGGTCCCCCCCACAGCTTGCTGGGAAGAGCACGTCTCCTGCGAGGTGGAGAGCTGATAAAAAATGGATCTTCCCTTCCATCAAGGATTACCCAGGCAAGAAGGTGACCTCTGCTATTGCACTGCCCAGTGCTGATCCCTGGCGCCCTGCAGCTGTGCACATCTTGGCTCAGCAGCAGTGCCCTGGTGCAGCCCTGTGGCACGCTGGCAGTCAGGGGGGTGCTGGTAGACCTTGCTTCAGCATCTCTCCCGAGCTGGCAGGAGTTGTTTTTTCCCTTGGGAGGGGGGACCCAAGCCCTTGTGTTTCTCTGCTCCCTTGGGAAGGATGGGGGAAGGATAGGAGAGGAGTTTTGTAGCCTTGTCTCCCCTCTCTCCCCACCTTCCCTTAAACCTCCTCCTGAATCCATTTTTAAATCCCTTTGGGGGTGCTGGGTGGGGGATGCGAGGAGGAGAAAGGAGGCTGGGATGGCCATAGCAGCAGGGTGAGAACAGAAACGCTGCGGGCGCATTGTCAGGGAGGCAAAGACGTGGGCTGTCGAAATGTGCTAAAGGCAGCCAGGATGGCTATAAATAAATGGTTTTCTCCAAGGGAAAGCCAAGCTGGCATGAGGGAAGAGAGGAGAGGTGGGCGCTCAGCTGCGGGGAGCCCTGGGGAGATGCTCCCACAGGGAAGCAGCGATCTCAGCTGGATGTATCCCCCCAGGAGTGGCCGCCCAGGGGTTTCCCTCACCAAAAGCCACAGCAGCCGCTCTGTGCTCAGCAGAGTGGGAGCCGAGAGAGGATTAGCAGAGAGTAGGGAGAAAAGCTCTTGTCTCCGGAAGGAGGAAGATTTAGGACATGGGCTGTGGCCCATTGGTTCTTGTCAGACCTGTGCCAGCAAAAATGGTGGAGGAGATGGTGCCACTTCTGAGCTGGCAGACAAGCCTGGGGGAAGGGCCATGGTGCTGCTCTCCCATCCGTAAGGGCAGGGGCTCCCTGGAAACAGCATTAACATCTCAATCAGGACCTGTGGTTTTCTGAGCTGGGGACATGTGAAATGTTGTAGGAGCTGGGGGGATTGTCATGCTCCTGTGAGACCCTCCTCCTGCGGCTGGAGCCTGCAGAGGAGTAGCAATGCTCTCCACTTACTTCTGTCTGGGAGCTGAGACAGAGACCAGGGTCTGATCCAGACCACCTCTGGACCAGGGGTATTTAAAGATCTGAGTGATGAGGGAGTTTTGAGCTGAGTTGCAGAGAGCTTTGCAGCTGGGTGTGCTGCCTGGGCAGGAGAGTTTATATTCTGGTGAGCTCTGGGGCAGGTGCCTCACACCATCCCTGCATCTGGCCAAACCCAGCCCTAATTGCCTTTAGAAAAGCAGGCAGAGAAAAATGGAGTGCTGTTAAATAACTTGAGAAAATGCAAATGACATCCTTCAAGGAGGAGAGAACCACAACCATGCGGGAGGAAGCTGTGAGCTGAGTAGTAGCAAAACAGGGTGACAAGTGAAAAAGGAGCTGTCGGAGAAAGGAATAACAAAACAGGCCCCGCTCGGATGGGGCTGGCTGCGCGTGGGAGGTGTTGCTTGCGAGACTGTACCAGTGACCGTTCCTCTTGGTGCTGTACTAGGAAAACCCCCGGATAGGAAAGGGAGAGATGGAGAAATGTCGGGACAAAAACCGCATGCTTGGTGGTGGTTGGGTAGAGGAGCGGTCCCATGCCCCTGCAGTGGGTGGCTGTGCCGGTGCCGGGTGGGAGGTGTGGGTGCAGGGGGGATGCGGGTGCTGCAGCTCTGCTCCCCTCCCAGCCGGGGGGCGGGCTTGCCTGCCGAAGCCCCATTTTTGATCTGGTAGGGAATTTTTGGTGCCTGCCTGCATGTTGGCTCCCTGGAAATCCTGCCGTGGCGGTGGGCTGGCTCTGGCTGCATGCCGGCTTTCCTGTGCCAGACACCCGCCCGGTCCTCCCACAGCCACTCCTGTTGGGGCTTTGGCTGAGGTTCGCTACCTCCAGCGAGGTTTTGTGGTCGTTCTGCAGCCGGCAAGCTCAGCATGTGCCTGGGAGCCTGCAGCCGCTGCGTGGGAAGGGGCCTATGGGCATGGTGTTGTGTTTTCATCTTTCTGTGCTGGAGCAGGGTTGCTTCAACTCCCCAGGCACGTGCCCCTTTGCTGCTTTGCTTTTTGCATGGGTGAGTATGTGCTGGCGTCCCTGCGCAGAAGTCCGTGGCCGAAGAGCAAAGTGCCAAGGTCAGAGAGCAGCTCCCCCCAGAGCAAATGTCCCTGCTTCCCCTTCACCAGCATCCCACGTTTCTGTCCCAGCTCCCCCCTTCGGCAGCATCCCCCTCCCCTTGCTGGGTGAGGGCCAAGTGTCTCCGCTGTCACCGTGCCCACGTTTCGGCCATGGTCCCCTCGAGTCGGTGCTGTATCCCCTCGCACTCCCCCGACAAAGCCTCTTCTGTCGGGGACAGAGCAGGCCTGGGGGGGCATGGCTGGGACGTGTCCCCCCGAATACCAATCAGGAGGGGGAGTGTGTTTACCCCAGTAGCTGGGGGGGAGTGTGGGGTCTGTGTGCTGCAAACCGCACCCCCCCCCCCCCCCCCGCCAGCCGGGGGGGACGGGGAGGGGGGGAAGGGAGGCCTCGCCGCAGCCCCTGGGAACAAAGAGTCAGTGTGGCTCATGACAGCTCTAAGGAAATGCGGGGAAACAAATGTGCCACTAATAGGTGGGGAGGTTACCTAGGAAAAGATGCTGCCAGGCAGGCGGGCGGCCAGCCCCCTCCCCAGCAGGCTGGCAGGCAGTGAGGGACTGGGGCTGGCACCCCCAGCCTCGGGGGGGCTTGGGGGGCTGCACTGGGGCCAAGCCGAGGCAGGTTCGCATGCCCTTGTGCTGCTGTCCCCATGGGACAGCATCCTTATGGGCACAGTAAGGACATCTCTGGGTTTTTGTGCTGGGTGTCCCTGCTGGGAAGTGGCACCATTGTGCAGGGAGCTGCTCGCTGCCTGCTTGCTCTCCCCCTTCTTCCTCCATCGTTAATGTGCCACAGACCTCAGCTTTTTTTTGGTGCCCCAGAAAGACTCCCTGGGGGATCCTGAGTACAGCCAAGCCTCAAAGCCTCACGAATTAAACACTTGTTTAAGTCCTTTTTATATTTAAGTGCTTCCATAAACTTTTTGGGACCTGACTTGCAGCCTTCGGAGACACAGGAGTGCCAGGGTGAGGGTTGCTGCCATGCCCCGACCGGCTGCCGAGCAGCCTCCCCCTTTGCTTCCCACCAGCCTGGGTCCCCTCCCACCAGGTTGATGGTGCAGATCCTGCACAGGGGTGCCCTGGCTCCCAGCTCTGTTCTGTACCATTATCCTGCTGGCAAGCTGGGGCTGCCAGGAGCGGGCATTGCCAGCCGGCTGCCTGGAGATAATCTGCCCCCTCCCTCCATGCACTCTGTTGTGCTCCTCACCCAAGGCCGGCTCCAGCTTTCTGGGTGTTGAGCTGCTTCCAAGGTTTCCCTGACAATGCGTGGGGTTGAGCCCCACTCCCGGGGCTCCCTCCTCGAGCTGCCAGCTCTGCTGGGCGCACCCTCGGTCTTGCTTTGGGTGCAGGCTTGGATTTCGCTTTTGTAACGTTATTAAAGGAAAGGGGTCTGGGTCTGTAGTGAGGGGGCTTCCAGCCCCCGACCCTTTCCGCAAAGTGTCCCCCTCCACATGGCATCGTACAGAGCATCCCTGCCCAGCTCCCCAGCAATCCCTGCCACACCAGCCAATGGGAATTTGCAACCCACAGGTAAAAGCAATGGAAAATCGAGTCTTCCTAGTGCTGGGCAGCAGTGCTAATTACACAGCTATTAAAACACAGGGGAATTATTTATTCCCTCCCCGCCTTGCAGCTCATTGCCTGCATTGTGCCACATTCACCCCTTGGCCACCTTTGGTCCCCTGAAAGAGTTAAAAGAGCGCTCGGAGGAGCTGATCCCTTTGTCCATATGTTTTGAGAGCAGAATAAAGGCATTTCCTTCCTCCTGGTTTCACAGCTCAGATAGCAGAAAGGTTCAAAGTGATATTAAAGAATTGTGAGCAGAATTAGCCTTTGGTAATTTGACTTCCAGGATGTGGAAGAAAAAAGTTTTATGCGGTGATTTTAGGGTAAATTATAACTTGGCACCCCTGCACATGTATCCCACAGATGTGTTAATGTGCAGAGCCAGGTAATTAACATGTGTTTCCTGGTTGAGTCTCCTGTGTATGGGTGCTGGGCCCCCTCATTTCTCCTGCTGGGACTGCCACAAAAACAAGCTGTCACCAGTTTCCAGCCCTGCTTCCGATCGCTGCCTGCAAGGGTGCCTGTGCCACATCCCTTCTCTGCTGCTCTTGAGGGGCCTGTGGTGCTATCGGCATTGGTGTTGGACCATGCAGCCTGCAGCCCCGACACCAGCAGCTCAGCTCTGTATGCCAGCAGTGGCTTCTTGCCCAAGCATGCTGCCTGGGGCACTGGGATGCTTTACCCACTGCAGTAGGTGGGTAATTTTCCCCGTGCTGAAGCACTGTGAAGACCAAATGTATGTGAGCGGGAAAGATGCTCCTTCTCATGCCCAGAAGGTTTCCTGGTGTGGCAGGGCTTGTAGGCATTGCCAAAAGGAAGCTGTCCCTTGCCCGCAGGGATGGGCTGGCAGTATCCTGGTTTGGAAAGCCCGTTTCCCTGTGCGTGCCAGTCAGCATCCCTGCGCAAAGAAACCCGGCCAGCAGCATGTTGGGGGTGGGTTTGGGGAGGTGGGGATTAATTTCCCAGATTCTCATCTGTGTTAAATTAATTATCATCTCAGGCTTATCCTCACTTAACCAGTGAGACGCAGACATTTGTGGTTAGGACCCCCACTGCCCTGCCAGAGCTAAGCAGCATAAGGATTAGGGGGGCCTTACCGGCTGCCTCCCCCCGCCCCTCCATGGTTTTTGCACCCCTCTTTGCCCCCAGAGGCTTTGGTTCCCATTTGTGTCTGTATTTCCCTTCAGGACAGGAAAAGCTGGATTAATTTTTAGTGCTCCTCAGGGAGCTGTTGGTAACCAAGGACCTCTCACTGTCTTGTTTTCTGTAAAATCGGGTGGCAGGAAATGGCAGAAATGGTTTAAAATGGTTTCCTTGCACCACCCCCCCTCCACTTCTCCCCCTCTGGCCCTCACCACCCCTCCAATGGGGGGTGGTGTTTGGGGCAGAGTTGCTTGGAGAGAAGTAAAGTCCCTCAGACTTTTTCCAGGCCCTGGGGCTGGAGGAGAGAGGTTTCTCCAGGAGTGCAGGTGGGAAGAGCTTGACCATCCTCTTGAGTGTTTGGGAAGTGGTAATTTTGGGATCCTACAGAGGAGTGAGGGGCGTCAGCCCCATTGCATGAACAGAGTGTTAAATGTGGAAAGCACAGGAAAAGCTCCCGAAAAGTGTCTTTCACCTTGGAGCTGGGAAGTCCTCCATCACCAGACCCCTCCTATGGCAGAACAGGGAAGGGGACCCAGGAGTCCTGGCCCTGTGTCCCCCCCTGCCTTCCCTCCCTGGTACGGTGCTCAAAGGGGCTTTTGTCCAGCTCCAAGCCCCACAGGTGGGTGGGCACTTCATCCCCCCCTTCCCTTACCCCTGGGCCAGGATGCTTTTTCCCAGGGGACGTCGTTGGCCCGTTGCCATGCGACACGGGCTTGCAGGTCACCTCGGCAACAGGGGCCTGGGGATGTGGTTTGGGGGTCGACCCCATCACGGGTCCCTTTTGGGATGTTTGTCCAGGGGCTGGTGATCCCGCTTGCTGCAGACCAGCACATACCCAGCAAAACATGCGGTCGCGTGTTTTGCTGGGTACGTGCTGGTCTGCAACAAGCATGGTGGAAATGCAAAATCGGTGTGTGCCGTGCTGATGCTCGCATGGCACAGGGAGTAGTACCCAGCATTGGGGTTTCACCCCAAGGATGCTCCATTGCAGCTCCTCTCCATTGCGCAGCCAGGCTATTACTGCCAGCACTATTAATTACTGATCATGGGGATGAAGTTGGGGCAGTGTAGCGAGGGGGTTCTGTGCTTGTGGGGCAAACAGGAGCAAGCAAGTGAGGAGCAAGCAGGGGGGCTGGCTGCATTCCTGGGACTCTGTGGCGTTTCCAGCTCTTGCTCTCTGACCGGAGGCATTTCCACTTCCCGGCACTGCCGTCCTGCTCCGGCTCACTTGTTCTCTTCCCCACGGGCGCAGCGTGTTGCTCATTCCTGCATCCTACGATTTCACAGCATCGCCGCAGCCGGGTGTTAATGAGATTAGACCCGAGCTTTAAGATGTCTCTCTCTATCCTTTGCCATCCAATTACACAGCCTGCATGGTATCTGATTGCCTGCAAGAGGGGAGGACTGGGGCTGGCTGGGATGGGAGGATGCAGCTGGTCTTTCTGGGTATCAGCCCCGCCGTGCTGAGTGGTTTTCTTNTTTTTTTTTTTTTTTTTTTTTTTTTTTTTACTCCCCCCTTGGCTTTGAGCTGCTTCGTTTGGCTTTTTCATTGCTTCTCGACGTGGCGGCTGGGCAGAATTTGTTTAAATTAACTGCTTGAATGGCAGCGTTGTGTGTGTTGGTGGGGGGGAGCTCAGACAGCACCAGAATGGATGAGGGGGATTAAAGGTGCCTAATGGGTTCCAGATGGGCATTCTGGACTGGGAAACACCCCCATAACCCTAACCCCAGCCAGGGGCTGCTGGCAAGGAGCTTGGGGCTGGGAGCTGGGATGCTACAGTGGGCGGCTGCCTGGCTCTTCCACAGCAGGGTGGCTTGCTCCAAGCTTGTGCTCATGGGACCGGGCTGCCCTGAGGCTCCTGGGGCACTGGCTGCCTCTGCACCATGGCCAGGGCGAGCAGACAGATGCACCGCAGGAGGAACCTTCCCTGGCTGGCCCGGAGCATGGGGTGCAGCAGGCTCCGCTCTCTCCCCTCCAAGTGCTGTGGGCTGTGAGGCTGGGGACAACTGCTGTGTGCAAGTCCAGCTTTTGGAGGCGCCTCAGCTCCGGCGTTAGCTGGCAGTGCAAATACAGCCTGCCGTGGCAGCACTGCTGGAGCAGCAGTTTCTGCTCAGCGGTCTTGGTTGCAATGTGAGGAATGATAATATTTAGTCTTTGATGGCCTCCCCCTTGGGCTCCAGGGTACCTCGGGGCACTCGCTCAGTCCAACATCCCCACTGCTGCAGACATCACTGTATTTTTTCTTAATTACAGATGGAAAACCGAGTCCCAGAGACAGGAGCTAAATTGCCTGCACAGCCCTGCCAGTTACATTTCCTAGACCTGTAGGGTTTAGAGACACGGTGACAGCCCTCCCCAGCTCTCCCAGGGCTGTGCCTCCCACTGATGGCCAGATTTCTCCTCCACACCTGCTACATGGTGCCAGGGCTACATGGTTGCAGCCTGTCCGGTGGCAGTGCCCAGCTTGGAAGCATGTCAAGCCCAAGCGAGATGAAGCATGCAGGAGTGAAGGGCTGCTGGGGAGCGGTGTCATGGGCAGGGACCATAGGGTCATGGGCAGGGTCATTGCTTTTGAGTTTTATTAATGGCTGAGGGCAGGAGCAGGACATAAGCTGCGAGCCAGCTGGCTACTGGGAATATCATCTGTGCAGTAGGATGGCTCATCATTTCGCAGGGGTTTTAAGCTTCTTAGGGGAGTGGGCTGCAGAAGAGCCCATCAGTTTTAACGGGAGCGAGCACTGAGTGGTACCTTCTGCTACTGAAAGCTGGAAAAGCCCTGCTCCCGGCAGGAACAAGCCCACTCACCCTGCAGTGGCTTTTTGTGAAGCCAGTGGTTTGCTCCAGCTTGTCTGGCTGCATCCAAGCAGACAGCCGAGGCAGGGGATGAGGCAAGGCACAGGAGAGGAGACCTATTCCAGTGCTCCTGATCCAGAAGGGCTGTGGCAGAAGGTGGGGGCTGAGGAGGGTCTGGACGGGGTGGCAGGAGGATGCACAGGGCGGTTGGGAAGCACTGGCTGGCTTCCCTCACCTGCTGACCCTCGGCCGAGGTTCTGTCTACCAGCTCTCCTGGCCCATCCTTGGCCCTGTGTTCCTCCTGGCTCTCATTTCCTTCCACAAATATTGAGAAAATAAATACCGCGGCTGAAAGGGGACATCCCCGTGTCCCTCCGCACACAATCACCTCCCTGGGGAGCCGTGCAGGTGGTGCCCCTGCATTCCTCAGCCTGAGGGTTAACCAGAGAGAAGGCAAATATTGGCTTCTCTGGGGGTTGCCCCAGCCCATGCCCTTGGCCAGGGTTGCCTCTTGCCTGAGGAAAGAGGCTTATAGGGCAGGCAGGACCCCATCCCTGGCAGGGGTGGTTGCACAAACCCAGCTCTTTGCCCAGGTAGTGCAAGGTCCCCGCCGTGGTCTGAACTCGCTCCTTGGGGCAGGAGGTGCCCCAGCACGGCGGGGACAGGCAAAGCCACATGGGTGATGAGCTGAAGGGTCAGCCTCTGCTGGGCACTGGCTGCGGCGGGCTGGGGGCACAGCTGGTGTGCTGCCAGAGCTGCTTGTCCCTCTGCCTATTGGTACATCTGCCCCTGGGGCACACTTCTGTGCCTCGGGGAATTGAAAGCATGTGGCTGGAAAGGACTCATGGCTGCTCTGCAGGGAGCTCGTGCGAGTGGTGCCGATGGCACGAGCCCAGTGCTGCCAGCCCCTGCTGCCTACCCCTCTCAGCTAGGCTCCTCCTGTCCCCTTTCGGCCCTGTATGTGGTTTTGTGGCACAGGAGTTGCTCCCCGAAGCGTGGGACCTGTGTCGATGCCAGGAGCCTTTGCAAGCCCACCTGCTCCCTGGGGCAGGATCTGGCCTCAGTGGGGTCCAGCAAAGCGTATCCTCCCTCTCCCCCATCCTTCTTCACTCCCTCCATCCTGGTCTTGTCTCTTAGCAACTGCCCCTGGCCAGGACCTGAGCTGTGCATGGAGGGATGTGACACTTTCTATGCATCAGTCACTTTGCCACCTCGAGAGTGATGGCGAGGTCATTAACCCCCGCAGCACTGGTTGGTCTGAGGCATGGTGAGTGATGACAGAGCATCCCTGCGACGCCTCCGCCCGGGTAGCAGCCGGCTGCTCTGCCTCCAGCTTGACACTGATCCCTGCTACAATAACGATACGGTTGGCAATCAGGGAGGAATTAAAGGATAATTAATGCCAATCCACATGGAAAATTGCTCTCGTCAAACAAACCTGATATCATTTTTTTTGATGAGCTGACAAATTGGGTTGATAAGTAGCGACTATGCTGACATGATATACTGAGACTTCTGCAAGTCATTTTACTCTTGCCTGGAGGATATTGCAATGAAAACATTAATATTCTGCAAAAATCAGTGTAGCATTTCTGACAATGTGCTTCACTGGTAGACTTCCTGGGAGAATTGCAGTAGTCACCTTTCTGGCAGGGTGCAGTGGGGGTCTGATGATGACGAGCTGATGTTCACCATCTCTGCAGAGCCACGGTGGTCTTGGGATCTTCAGTGGCAATATTGACTTTTGCCAACCACCCCCAAGTCTCCTGGCCTTTCATTGCCCCCTCCTTCTGCCCCACGCCAGCTGAGGGTGTGCAGTGAGCTGGGTGGTGTAGGTGATGTAGCTGGGCAAGAAGTGACCTGCATCGTCATGAAGCTCTGTTTGGATGGATACATGAAAGGAGTGGGGCTGGCGGTGCCGGTGGGATGCTGGTCAGGCGGGATGCTCTGCCTGAGACATCTGCACTGGAAAACATCCTCGTGCAAGGTCATGCAGCTGGGGAAAAAAAAAATGTAGGTCACAGCTACAAGACGGGGAACAGTGTCGGGGGATGCAGTTACACTGAAAAGGACTTAGCAGCCATCGTGGCAGCGCGCTTTGGGATGCAGGCTTCCAGCACTGCAGCTTGGGGGGTGATGGATGAGCAGAGCAGCTCTAGGTACCACGGGCTGGGGGGGTTGCTGTTTTGGGGGGCAGGGGGGAGGCCTCTGTTGAGTATTGTTTCTGCTTCAGGGCCCATGGTTTAGAGAGACGTTGGGAAATTAAAAACTGCTCAGAGAGGAAGTGCAGTATAATTGGGGGTCTGGAAAACCTGCCTTCCAGTGAAAAGAATTAAAAAGCTCAGCCTATTTAGTGTATGCAAGAGGAGGTTAGGAGGGGATTTTATCCCCATCTCTGCATACCTGCATGGGGAGAAGTCTGACTGTAGGCACCTCATTAATTTTGTAAAAAAAGAAAAAGAAAAGAAAAAAAGCATAAAATCATTCAATAGCTGGAGGCTGAAACCAGACAAATTCAGACTAGAATGAAGTTCGGCTTTTTCACCTTAGAGAGCAGTTAACCACTGAACACTCAGCTGGGAGGAGGTGGATTGGATGTCCTTTGAAGTTGCAAAGGAGATTGTATTTCTGTCCCTGATGGTGAAAATGGGAAGGGACAGGGTTGGAGCAGGAATCCCTGCATCTGGGTCTGGTGCACAGAGGTGTCCTGGTGATAAAGTGTCCCCTTCTGGGTGATGGATGGCACGCCATCCGCTGTCCCTCTCTGGGCACTGGTGACATCAATCCAGCCCCTGCATCCCAGGCCAGGACCTTAATTGCTCACAAAGCCTTAAGGCATCCCTGCTCTGTGAGGCTGGCTGAGCAAAGCCGGTTGCAGAGGTCCTTCTCCATACAGGATGATGCAAGGTGATGTCTGAGCGGACGTGTCTGCTGGTGGGGATGGGGCTGCCGCAGCCAGGGGGCTGCTGAGGGGGTGTCCCAGGCTGCCCCTGCTGCTCAGCCAGGCCGAGGGGGGGGGATACGCTGGTGCTTGTCTTCCCACGCTCTCCCTGGGGGGATGCTCAGCCGCAGCCTTCCCGACCCCTGCACTGCAATCCTATCTGAGCATCTTAGGCGGAGTTATATTTTACTAGTGCAGTAAAAGGGAAAGACGGCTTTGCTTTAATTTTATGAGCTACAAAGTACCTTGCCTGGTTAGGTGCTGGCTGAGCTTTGCAAGGGCTCTGGCTTGGTGTTCACGGGGCAAATAGCAGTAGTGGTTGAAGGTGCTGTTTCTCCCCTATGCTGCTCCCTTGCCCATTACAACTGCTCTTCCTCCAGTGCCCCCATCTCCGCAGAGCCAGGCAGGATCTGCTCCTCTCCTGTTCCCATCCCTTTGCAGAGGGATGCCAGCCGTGACCATGACAGTGAGGCCAAAAGGGAGTGCTGGTGTTGTCTGGCCATGGTGTTTTCCTGGCTGCTGGTCCCCTGAAATTGTTCCTGGGACAGTGAGAAGGCAAGAGCTGGCTGTAGCTGGGGATGTGGCTCTGAGAAAGTCCCACTCTGGCTGCGCGTTTGGGGACAAGTGCAGAGCAGTGGGATGCTGCAGGGAGGCATTGGTGCTCCCGTGAGCGGGGTGGTGTTTGCAAACGCCCCTGTGTCCTTGCAGCCTGCCAACCCCTGATCCCTGGGTTGTAGGAATGTCTTTACATGCTCTGGGAATCTTTGTGCTCCTGTCCTTGCAGCCTGCCACTGCTGGGTCTGGGTTTTGTGCTTTTGCTTCTTTTTTTTCCCTTTTTTTTCCAGCCTCTTTCACAAAGACACCTTTTCTCCTCCCGCGCCCCAGGGATTTACACAGAAAGCTCACCCTCAACATGGCAAAAGAAAGGCCCGGGCGGCCCGGGAGAGGAAGCTCACACAAAATGCGGTGTGTGGCTCTTTGTATCCCCTTTGTAATTCCTCTGCACAATGAACTGCCCTGGCCACCCACCAGCCCCGGGGTACCCCCAGGTGCCCCGTCTGCTGTGCCCCCTGATGCAGCAGCAGGCAGAGCTGGGGATGCTCCTTGCCAGGTAGCTGAGAGCAGCAGCCTTTGTGCTCGGGAAAGGGGGAGTTTGGGCAGGATGGAGATCATCGCCATGTTCCCGCAACAGCAAAAAGCCCCCTTGCATCCCACCGGCCCCCAGGCAGAGCGCTGGGGGGGGTCCCTCCGGCAGAGCCCTTCCATCAGCCCTGCTCCGACGGCTTTTAACATGCTAATGACCCTCTCAAGGGCAGGAGCAGCTCTGTGTAAAACCCATGTTCAGCCCTCGGTCATGGACATTTGCTCGGAGACACAGTGTTAAATATTTATCCCCCCTGCCTTCCCCCCCCCC
>VYZV01027810.1:5063-68843 GCA_013401275.1 Pandion haliaetus | reverse complement strand
GTCTCCACAGGCATTAACAATAGCGATCGCAACCAGCCCCTTCCCCCTCGCCGGGAACATGTGGCTCCTGGACCACGACAGCGAACGTTATCGTTTGTACCTGTGAATTATTGATAAGGTATAAGATAGTTCTTGCGGTGAAAAAATAATGAGGGGGAGAGGCTGTTTGCGGCCTGGCGGGGTGGGAGCTGCTGCAAACCCTCTTCTCTGGGGGCAAAATGGGCGGTGGGACCTCGTTCCTGCTGGGCCCCGTCCACCAGCTGACCGTGCCAGCCCTTAGCAGCGTGTGGCTGGCACCAGGCTGCCTTTGTGCACGGTGGCTCCTCTCCTGGCATGGGTCTGGCTGGCGCCTCTCACCTCCTGGCTGCCCACTGCCTTCCCCGGGGGAGGTGGGCAGCTGCCCTCCCTCCCCGGCCCCATGCTGCCTGCAGCCCCCCACAAGCTGGGGGATGCTCGCTTAGGCAGCTGCCTGTGGGTCACAGAGGTGAGTGGGGATGTCCCAGCTCCATGGGTCGGCTGCCCGCCCCGCGGTGCCTTGGTGGGGAAGGGGCAGGTATCATCCAGCCCCGCAGACGCCACGGCTCCAGCGAGCAGATGGGGTTTAGCGTGGGAGAGCCTTTCAGCTGGCCCGGCTGGGGGGCTCAGGAGGTCTCCAGGGGCTGGAGGAGGGAAAGCTTGCCTTGGTCCTTGCCTTTATAGCCACCGATGCGCGCCGTCCCTGTGCTCTAATCTGTCCCTGGAAAAAGGGGGATGAGGCTGCTGAGTCCCTGGAAAGCAGGTAGCAGCCCTGGAAGGGTGTCTGTTCCCCAGCTTAGGTCTGGCCTTTGGCTGGGACCTGAACTCAGTGTATCCATCCCCTGAGCTATGGAGGTGAGAGCCTGTCCCAGAGAGCTGCCGGGTCTGCCAGCTCTGGCGGGTCTGTGCTTTGGCTGTGCTTTGCAAGGGGCTCTGGGATGCTGCATGAGAGGGTGCAGATGGGTCAGGGGGATCTTGTCGTCAGTGGCATGGGCAGTTTGATTAAAATCAGGGTGCCTCTTCAAGCCAGTGTAAAGCCCAGCTTTGATGTAATTAGACCCTCAACCCCACTGTGTTTTGCAGGAGAGCCAGAGCATTAGCATGCAGAGCCTGGCCCAATGTGGGGTTACACATATGCATTCCTGGGCTGGGTGATGGAGCACCAGGGCGCTGCATCCACCCCAGGGACAGTGGGGGTCTGGGGGTAGCACGGCCAGGATGAGGCACCCTCCTCCCTTGCACAGAGCCCCCCGCCGCAGTCCGGCAGCACCACCCCTGCCCAGGAAGGGGCTGCCCAGACCTGCTGTGCACCGACATCAGGTGTTGCTTTCCCAAAAATGTGTCTGAATCTGGCATCCCAGACTCCAGGGATGCAGGATGTGCTGTTATTTCTGAAGATGCAGGAGTGCCTGAGAGGCAGAGCAGCCTCTGCCCATCACCTGCCACAGCCGAGGGCCACCCGGCTCCCCACCTCCTGCCCCATTGGTGGCTCCCAGTGGCAGCTATGGGGCTGGGACGATTCTCATGAGCTGCCCGCCTTCGTGGCTCCCTCACTGGGTCTCCTGGGTGGAGGTGTGGGGTGCTTGTGAGCATTACGGGGGGTGGTGGATGTCTCATGCTGTTCCTCTGCGTTGGCACTGCCACTCTCTCTGTCTGGCCTGAGTGGTTTGGATACTGATTTTAATGACACACTGCAGTAGCAGAATTGCTTGCTCCCAGCCTCTGGTTTCTGTCTTCCTGCCTGTCTAACCTCCCCAGAGCGCTCCTTGGGTTCTGTGCCCAGGGAAGCATTTCTGGGTGAGGAGCATTGCACTGGTCTTTGCAGCAGCCCCAAAAGATGGGCTGAACTCCTGGAGGGGCCATGTCCCCCTGTTGTTCCCCATGGCGCTGCTCTTCCAGGTGTGCTTGTGCAGGGGTGGGTCCAAAATGACACTGCTCAGGCAAAGGTTTGAAAGCAAGAATTAAGGAGTGACTAAGAGAGCATGTGTGTGTGCAGCGTGTCTGCATGCTGCTGGGTGTATGGACGTGATGCGGTGGGCGATGGGTTGCAGTACGTGTGCCGCATTGTGTACGGGCACGATGGGAGATGCTCCCAGGCAGTGCAGCGGTGTGTGGAAAGCCCCTGGTCCAAGGGTGCTCCAGCATCAGGCAGCGTTATCCCCCCGTACAAGCTGCAGCACGGGAGCTGTAGTGAGGAAGCGGTGAGTGTGGCTCCTCGATCCCGCTGCGGCAGAGCATTCCCAAGCAGGTGATTGATCCCAGCACTAAAGGCTGTGGAAGCACCAGCCGTGCCTCCCACTCTCTGACTTGCCTTCAGTTGTGCAGCAAATACAGGCCTAGCCACTCGGATATCAACTTTGAAGTGTGAATTTCAAATGCTCCCTCTGTCCTCATCCCCTCTCTGGTTCTGATGGGAGACAAGGAAAGCGGCAGGAGCACCAGGCACATGAAACAGCCCCATTCAAAGCCCAGCGCTGCAGCTCCCACTTGCAAGCCAAGTTACGTTTACCTGGTGTTGTTCCCTGCCTTTGCTCCCAGCCTTTTCCCTTGCAAACCACCTGCTCCCTGCTTTGCTTTTAGGGGAAGAGCCTGGCAGTGGAGCAGCTACAAGCTGCATCAGGCTGGGCTCCTGCCTGCAGGTTATGGTGAGCTGCAGTCTCTTAGTGCTGAATTCAGCTTACACCAAGCAGGCATTGAGAGTGGAGGCACAGATGCGTTCTGTGCAGGGGGCAAAGCAAGGCAAGCTGTGCTTTGGGTTTGTTCAGAGCTGACATGTGAGGACAGGACCAAACCTAAGCCCTTTTCTCTCCAGCTGTTTTCTGGCTAGAGGGATGCAATAGGGACCACTCATTCCACACTGGATCCCAGGTTGCTGCGGGATGCTTGCATGCTCAGCTGGAGCTGGGGCTGCATGTGTGCAGGGAGGATCTGGCCCGTTCCCTGTGCGAGGCGGAGGCGAGACGGCATGTGTGAACTCGACTCCACAAGACATCAAATGCACTGCAGTCGGATGGAAATTGGCTCTTGGAGTTCCTTTCTTCTGGCACCGAGCAGCTCCCTGCTTCTGCTCCCCCCTTGGTGGGTGGATGGGCTGATAATATGAGAAAGCGCCTGCTCCTCTCCAAGCGGCAGTGCCAGGGATCTCATCTCCAGGCTCGCCGACAATTTGCATTAATGTTTACTTAACTAACCGGGAGCCCTCTTACATCCCAACCGCCTTTGCTGCGCGGCTTGTGGTAGCTCGTGGGGGCGGTGGGACCGGCAGAGGCGTTTTTGGGCTGCCTTTTTTGTGCTCCGGGAATCTCCAACCCACAGGAAAAAACCCTCTTTGCCAGAAGAATGGGCCCTTCTCCCAATTTGCTTGAAAAGATGTCCTGGGTTCCTGCCTGGCCAGAAGGACCCTGCCCTGTTCCCAGGCACGATTTCAGTGGGGGACCTGAATAATTCGCAGTATTTTACATATCTAATATGTTGTCAGAAATGCTTTTAAATCCCTATAATATTTAATTATGAGGCAGCTTTTAGTGTATTAGGTGGGAACCAGGCTGTCTAATTAGTTATTGGCGATTTCATACCCATGAAGGTAATTAAGTTAGGTAAAAGCTGGAGGCAATCTTCCATGCACGCATCCACCCCATTTTGGAGCTTCTTTGGGATGCAGTGGGGTTGATGGCAGTTGTCTGGCCTCAGAGCAGTGTGTACCCATGCAGGGCTGCTGCCAGGCTTTCCTCTGTAGGGTGAGGGACAGATGTTCCCCATGGCAGGGACCATGCCCAGCCCATGGTCCTGGCTGGAGCAGGACATCTCCCACCATGGTCAGGTCTCCGGCCACCTCCTGCAGGGCTCTGACACCTTCTTGGGCCCATGATGTGCTTGTCTCCCAAACCTGGTATTTTTAATCCTGAAACTGAGCTGGGATCTGACAAAATATGAATCATCCAAGAGATGTAAGAGCGGGCAGAGTCCCTGGCAGACTGGCATGTATTTTTAGCCCGCACGTGTTGGAATTTGACTGTTTCTTAGGGAAAAAAAGAGGTTTTCAGATCTGAGCACCTAGCCCTGGCTATCCTGAGAGCCCTGCTACTGGCTCTGCATTGCGTTACCCACCTTGAAAATAAGGTTTTATGGCAGCACGGGAAGGAGGACGAGGGTCAGGCTGTGCTGCACAGCCCCTGCTTGCCTCTCCCATTGCAGAGGACCATGCTGGGGGGCCAAGCCCTGCCCTGTACCCACCGCTGGGAGCTCAGGAGTGCTGGTATGGGCACATGAATGCAACCAGGGGTTGGCTGCTTGCCCTTCTGCTGGCCAGCAGCCATGGCTTGGGGTACCAACACTTGGAGCTGGTCATGATTGGAGCACTCCCAGGAGGAGGGGTGTCTCTGGGGACATCAGCACCCAAAGTTGCACCTGTAGCCTGGCCATGCTCCCATGTCCTTGCATATGTGCCAGCGATGAATGGCATGTATCTCTCCCCAGGGTGCCCTGAGATGGTTCCTGCTGCATCCCACGGTGGGGTCCCAGCCCGCAATGCCCCTGCTGTGAGATGGGGCTCCTCGGCCACCCACCTCCCTGCAAGGGGAGTAATATCTGTTCATCTGTGCCTGTGTGCATCTCTCCCCCTCTGTGGGGTTTGCAGCCAGGACCCCACTGTTCGGGAAATTTCATCCCCCCTTTAATCTTGGCAGTTGGAAGCCAGGGAGCCGATAATGATGAAGGAGTGTAAATGTCAGCAGGAAACCAGCTTCAATCAGAACTGTTAAAAATAAACCCGCCAGGCCTGCTCTGGCAGGGGTAATCAGCCTCGGCAGCTCCTCTCCCTGGGTCCTAGAGCACGAGCCGCAGCTGTGCCGAGCAGCGCTGGGCCACCCGAGCAGCCGTGCTGCAGGCTGGCTGCAACATTGGCAGATCCAGCCCCAGCCAGCAGCTCCCTTGAAGCTGGGAGGAGTGACCCTCTGAGCCGGATGGGGTTCAGGGTTCCATACCCTCTCCCTGGATGCACCCTGGCTCTTCCCTTAGCGGGAATCCCCACTGCAATCTCAGCTGGGCTTGAGCTAGGTTTTAAATGGAAGAGTGTAGCATGGGAAAGGTGATCTGCTTCCAGCATGCTTGTTTTTTCTTAGGGATCCCCATGAGCTACGTGCTCTGGCGTAGCATGTGTGATGGCGGTGAGATGCTCAACCTTTGTGAAAACACCTGTGACTGTAGCTACCTCCTGGGAAACACACAGCCTCCCCTTCCCAGCTCAGTTGGGCTGTGGCAGGAGATGTGGACAAGCAGGTAACACAGCCCCTAGCTATTCAGGCACATCTGCATGGCAGAGTCAGCTGCAGGCTCTTGAGGTCACAGAGCCAGTGTCCCCACCTGAAGTGAGATGCGCTTGGAGCAGAGACAGGAGGTGCATCGTTAACCTAAAAGATAATTAACCTCCTGGCAGCTTGCAAAGGGATGTGAGGCTGCTCCATCACTTGAGGTTTCATATGGAGGCTGGAGGTCTGCGTGAGCGCCCCAGGCGCGTGTGGGCTCAGGGTTGGTGCTCCCCGGTCTGTGCCTCGCGGTCGGGCGCTCCTCCAAGGCTCCATGTGTGTGTGGATCGGGGAAAGGCAGGAGGAGCACCCAGATGTGCCTCCGGCAACTCATTTCTGCTTCCCCAAAACAAGGAGGAGCTGTTGATCCCCAGCACAGGCGAGGTCCGTGGGCAGCAGTATTTTGTGACTGGGGGGGCTGCAGCTGTACAAACTGCCTGTAGGCAGAGGCTTCCCCAGACTTGCGGTGTGGTTTTGTGCCGGGGGCTCTTCAAAGAACTGCTCTGTGGAGGGAAGCCCTGAGTGCTGGGGTGCAGCTCCCTGTCCCCTGTGGCATGGCTGTGACTGGGTGTTGCTCGCCCAAACCCGCTCAGGAGTGATGTTAGTGGGGCAAGGGCAGTCCCAAATTAAGCCCAGCCTTGTGGCAGGGCTTTGCTGCCCTGCCAGCAGTTTTTATCCTGGCTTTGATGTGTGCCACATGGGATGGAGTCGTTTTATCTGCCTGTTGGGTTTTCTCTGCTGTGCACCCCTGCGCTTGGTTCCCGTGCTCAGGTGCTCTTGCAGCCTTGCACTCGCTCTGCCCAGTTTTCCACCCTCCTTTTCCATTGGACCCTTCTCCTATCAGGGCTGTTTCTTCCCAGCCCTGTGTAAAATCACATCTCTTTTTGCAGCTGCTGGGCTGGATTTGAGATGTCCTGCTGGCTCCACCCTGGATGCCAGTGGCAGCTGATGCTTTTCACCCCGTGATGCATCTCCTACCTTGCATCGCACCACCGGCTCTGTGGTCACTCCCAGGTGCTTTCAGGAAGTCAGGCTATGAGATGCAGCCACTGCTGGGGCAAGAGTTTTGCCCATCTTAGTGCTAGGGCTGAGCGTGAGGAGCCTGAAGGACCCTTGGTCACACCAGGGCATCTCACCAGGTAACTCCAGCTGGGTCTTGCAAGGTTCAGCATTGGTTTCAGAACATCTTCCAGGCCAGAGGGAGTTTGCGTTAGCCCTTCCCAAAGCTGGGACCAGAGTTTAGAGTTGCTATCCCAGGACCTGCAAAGCTGATGAGCAGCATCACAGACCCACAGCATCGCTCCTTGGCTCACCAGCCTGCGCCAGATCTGGGACAGCCGGGATGCAATTCTCAGCTTGGCTCAGCCTCATTCACACCTCAGAGGAATCCAGGAGGGCCGGCAGGGCTGGCTTCACACTTATTAGCAATTAAAAGCCTTAGAGCCTGGTAGTCAATTAGCTCTGAGCTCAGCAGTGCCACAAACCCAAGGGATGAGCCTGCTAATGAGAGCCACAGCCAGCTTCCCACAGGGCTTGGGGTTGGCTCGCCAGAAGAGCTATTTGCTTTTTCATTTACACCTTGGATGAGTGTTGCTGCATGGAGTTCAGGGTGTCTTCTCCGGTGCAAGCTTCTGGGCAGGGAGCACACGCTGCGTGCTGGAGGGTGGAAGGCTTCCTGGCGCATGGGGCTGGAGCCTGGCACCTCTCCCAGCATGGCACAGCACCGTCACCCAGCAGGGCCCTCTGTGCATGGGGTCACGGTGGGGTGAGGAGAGATTGACCCTGTCCTAACCATCACAGCGCTGGCCGGGAGAGTCTCGGTGTGGCACTCTGGCATCTGCTGGAGGTGGACCCATGTGTGGTCCAGTGGATCGCCACCGCTGCCCCCTGGCTCGCTCTGCCTCAAGCTCTGGAGCTGCTAGGCTGTGGTACCCTGATTTGCTGGCCACCCCAGGACATGCTGGGTCCATGAGCACTGGGATGATGCTCTGCCATGGGCAGTTTCCCTCTGCAATAGGAGAGCAGTGGGGCGGTGAGCCGAGGGTGGGTTCAGGGGGAGGCTGTTGGGGCTGTGCAGCTCTGGGGAAAGGGACAGCTCCACACCTTTGATTTACAGTGTGTCAGGAACATGCTGGAAATAAGCCAGGCAATGCAAATATGAAGCAGGTAGGTGCGCAGGCTGGAGGGTAGTGTGGGAGCTGGAAAGAAAACATGCTTCGGTGGAGGGTTTTGCAGGATTTCCCACTCCTAGAGGGCGAGACAGAAGCAAAAACATGAAAGGAGGGAGGAGAACAAGCTTGCTGAACACCAGGGCAGAGGAGACTTGGAGGTGGTGAAAAGCAGGGATGGAAAGAAGCGGGAGGCCATGCAGTGATGAGGCCATGGGCTGGGTGCAGCTGGGTGCCTCGGCTCCTGGTGGCAGTGAGCTAGGTAGGTGTGGTTTTAACACACGGTGTCCAGCCAGACACTTGCTGGAGGGGACGAGCCCTCAGCCAGCAGTCAGTGGGAGCCATGGGCGATGTGTCAGCCAGACAGCAGGTCCCTTTGCAGACAGTGGCAGGTTGGCTGCTCCCGGGTGTGTGCTGTAGGGCACCCCCCTGCCCAGCCTGTCCTCTGCCTGACCACAGGGCACTGGGCGCAGTGGGTGCTGTGGCTCTCTGGAGGCACTTTGGGATGCCGGCGCGCTGGTGGTGATGCCTTAGCCTTGCATTGGCTCCCCTTCATGCAGATAATGAGGTTGCAGGAACAAAGGGACAGTGTGGGGAGGGGGTGGCGACAGGCACACAGGGTTTGTAGCTTGTTATTTCACTTGTGTTTCCATTAAAGCTGCTGCTTTTAACTTGTTTCAATCTCTGAAGAGGCTCCAGGGTGGGTGGCAGATGCTTTATTCCCCCTCCCTCTCACCCTCCCCTCTTTTCCTTGGCCAGCTCCCCTTGTTCCCATAGCATCCCCCTTCCTGTGGAGGTCGTCCCGCAGCTCTGGCTTTGCAGCGCAGCCCACACGGGAGCCGCTCCTTGCCGGAGCTGGACTGGAGCCACCGCACAGGCGCTGCCCTGCTCAGGGAGCTGCTCAGCGAAGTCTGGCTGCTGAAAATGCCTTCCCCATGCAGATCATCCCACTCATGATGGAGGCTGCAAGTCCCTGACTTCCCCCGTGCCCAAACACGGGGCTGCTGCTGTTGCCCATGGTGCATGCACCCACGCGCCTTGGCATCCCCGGTGCACTCCCTTGGCATATGCTGGCTCCGAGGCAGCACCGCCAGGTGATACCACCTGGTGCCAGTCTCTGGTGCTCTGGTAAAGACAGCGGCCCAGGTCATGACACAGGTCAGCAGCGTCCTTTGAAGCCGCTGAGATTTATGCATGCCCTGAAATGTTTTGCTAAATCAGCAGGACCGCACTGGGGCTGGGACTCTTCTTGCTAACTGTTGCCATGAGCATATGTTGCATTTTGCACATGCTCTGCTTGGCTGTCCAAGCAACAAACCCCTCCAGCTTTAATGTTTTGGGAAGCATCTGCATTTCCCAGGAGGGAAGGGGCTGGGGCCAGAGCCTGGAGTCAGTGCGGTGCTTTGGGAAGCCTTTCCTGGCAGGGCAGTGGCGTGAAGCATTGCTCCCTGGTCTGGCAGCATTCACCTTTACTCTTTGCCGCGTGTATGTGGTGGACAGGCAGAATTTGTTCATCGAGCTTGTGTCACTGAAGTCTGTGATCTGAGACGCTCAGCACAACATCATGAAGTCTAGCAGCAGCGTGTTGCCTTGCTCCAGCAAAGGATTGTTTTGTCCTTATATATATGGGCCTTGCAAGGATGAGCTCTGATCCATTGCTTTTGCTGGTGCTGAGATAACAAGAAAAAATACCTCAATACCTCAAAAAAACCTCAGGTGGGGATGGGGGCAGCTCTCCTAAGGGAAGTGATTATTTATTGTTGCTTGGACCTTGGTGGATGTGACCTGGTGTATCATCCTGCCTGACAAGAGGTGCTGAGGGCTCTGGTCCCTTCAGGAGGACCATCCCATGGCCAAGAATCGCATCAGCCCCCCACAGGTGATGGGTGAGCAGGTGATGGAGGGGACACCCAGGGCTGGAGCACGGAGACCCTGCAACTCGCAGGTGGGGACATGAGCCCTGCTTTCCAGCGGGGCTGGGGGAGAAGCACACATGGAAGTGCATATAGTGGCCAAACTCCCCATGCCACCCAGGAGCAATGAGCCCTGCACAGGGCAAGAGAGGCCAGCAGTGGCTTTCAGGCTGCTGTGGTGGCTAGAAGAAGGATCCCTGGACCTCCTCATCTCTAGGGCCCCTGTAGGGACGCCTCCCTACCTTTGCACAGCACTTCACTGTGCCACACAGGTGTCTCCTGTACTCAATAGAGGTTGCTGCCGCCATCCTTGTCCCTTCTGGCTGTACCGTCCCTGCTCTGTGCACCCTGTCCCCAGTACTCATCAAGGCTGGCTGGGTCGGGAGGCAGTTTCTGTGGCTGCAGGTTGCGGTCTCCCCCAGCACGCTGCAGGCTGCAGCACCGGGAGCCAGGAGGATAATGAGATCTTAATAGTCCAATTATATCCCATCGATTTACTCAGCATGTAATTGTTGGCGGCTGGGGCTGCCTGATGAAGCGCTCGCTCCGGCTGCCAGCGGGGAGGGCTGTGCCGCGCCACCCAGCCTGGGATGCTCCTCACAGCAACCAGCTGTTCCCCCTTGAACCGCCGCAGGAGCAGCCCCCCGCCCCGACTCGTTGTCATCCCCCCACCCTGCCTAGGAGGGGCAGGGACAAGAGGGGCAGGCAGAGACTGGAGCAGGGACCCTGGCACCTTGTCCTGGCTGGGTGCGGTGTGCCAGCACTGGGCTGACCCCAAGCTGACATCACCCACACTGCTCTGGGGAGCAGAAGGGTTGTACATCTCCACCTCCCACTAAAACAGGCTGATAGGAGAAGTGACTCCTGCTGGGTGACAGTCCCTGCCAGCTGAGCCATCGGCCGTGCCTGGCAGTACCTGCACCAGGCAGTGTGGTGGCTACCAGAGGTGTGCCCAGCTAGCCTCCTGGCAGCAGAAGCCAGCTCCCAAGCATCGACCTGCACGTGTTCCTCGCCACAGCATGGCTTTGCAGGTGCATCTCTGCACTTTTCTTCTGTTCATTCCCCTTTTGAGCTGGTTGTGGCTGGGCCTAATTTGGAAGTGTCACTCTTAGCTGTGATTTTAAGCCTGCCTTCATGATTGTGCCGGACATCCCTTGTTCTGATTTTGTGAAAAGCAGCAAATAATGTTCCCTTTCCCCTCGCCATGCTGCTTTGGACCCTGTCCCATCTCCTCCCATTTCCCTTTCTGGCTCCTGTCAAGGTGCCATTTCCTGAGTGGCAGGGGCTCACGCTGAGCCCACCATGCTGCACCCTGGCTTGTTTGCACCCGTGCATCAGGATCTGCCATCCCATCTTGTCCTGCACAAACACCATCAGCCCCAGAGGCTGGGGTTGCAGTGGGTAGCAGGCAGCAGCAGGTAGCGTGCAGGCTCCCCGTGACCTTGGGAATAGCAGAGTGAGGCAGGTGTGGGTGCACTCAATCCCACTGTCCATGTTGCTGACAAAGATATTAAACAGCACCGAACCCAATATTGATCCCTGAGGAACGCCACTCATCACTGAGGTGTCCATCACCTCAAGTCGGTCATGCGGCTGGGACACGTGGGTGACATTTTTTTCCCCCAGCGCGGGGCTGTGGGTGCTGATGCCAGCACAAGCAGTGGGTGCATCCACTCCTTCCCTGCAGTAAGAAACGGGAGTGCAAAACCCCCCAGGGGGACTCTGGGCTGTTGGCCACTAATGCGAGCTCTGATTAGTCTTACTGATCTCACGTAATGCAGGAGTCTGTCTGTCCCTTCACGCTTGCCCTTGTCACCTGTCAGGCGGTGGAGGTGGTGGTGTGAACAGCCGTGTTGGCGCGGCAGCCCAGGCTCTGCCCATCCCTCTGGCCTGGACAGGCTGTGCTGGGACAAACAGCATGTGTGGAGTGACCCGAGGGACACCAGGCTGCTTAACAGCTGCTGGTGCCGTGGTCCTTGCTGGTTAGTCTCTGGCAGGCCCTTTGGCTTGGGAAAATGATGGCTGAACCCTGGCACAGCCTCTTCCGCCACAGTGCCAGTGAGGTGAGGCTGGGATCCTGGGAGCACCTATCCCAGCCCAAAAAGCTGGTGCTGCCCAGGGCTGCGTAGCTTTTGTTGCGAGGGCAGCTGCCATGTCCGCTTGGAGACTTGGTGGATGGTTGCTGTGGCCGAGCTGGTGCCCACAGTGGCTGGTCCCAGTGCCACCGGTGGAGTGGAGCTGCTGGGGGAAGCACCTGGCCCGTGGGCAGGGACCTGTCCTGCATTTTCATTGTGGGAGCAGCAGCCTGGCAGCAGCTGAAGGGTTAATGCCTTAGATATGCCCCAATAAGCAGGAGAGAGTCAGGGAGACCACCACATGCTAAGGTGGAAGCTGGGGAGGAAATAAATTAAAGAGGAGAGCAACCCCTGCGCTTCACTTTGCCTGGAGCCAGCAGCCAGTCCTGGCCGTGTGGGTGCTGCCAGGGTGGGAAGCCGCTCGCCTGCCGCGGCGTGTCTCCACAGCCCTCGCCGGCCTGACTGGGACTTGACATGGGTTGCGACCTTTGCCTGGATGGAGGTGCCCCGCTGGCTGCCGACGCTGGACAAGACGGACGTCTGCACCGCCGGCAGAGCCAGCCCCAGTGGACGCTGCCAAGCTGGGCTGCCTGGCGAGGGGAGCACCGTGCCGGAGGGCTGCCAGGCCACCCCAGCGCTCTTGGCAGGCGGTGGGGGGCTCGGAGGACGTGGGGCCAGCGCCGCTGGGAAGCAATTACCTCCCCGCTGCGTCCGGCCCTAATCCCCTCACACGGCGTGCAAGGAGCCGGCTCGCCAAACAAGGCTCAATCAGGTTAAAGTGTGAAGTCAGGATTAGCTGAAAGAATGAGAGTGTGGTAATAGCCCCGGCCTTCCTGCCTGGCCGCCGCAGTCCTGCTGCGGCCCCCTCTCTCCCACCCGCCCTCCGGCCCGCCGGGCTCTTGCTGGGGAGATTAAGGCTGCCGAGGTTTGTTTGCCTGAGTGGGCTCCCCACTGGGAAGTGATGTCGAACAGTTTTGCTCGGGTGCCCCGCTAAGTGCCGGGCAGGGCGGCACGCTGGGGGGTTGGCTCACACAGCCAAGCCCCTGCCAGCCCCGAGGGAGCCATGGCAGCCCTGCGCCTGGCTTCTCGCCGAGGCTCCCCGGGGACCAGCAGCGGTGGGGCAGGGATGCTGGCTGCCAGGAGAGCCAGTGCCGGGAACACCTCCTGATGCACTGCAGATATTGCACCGACAGCCATCATATGCGGGGTGGGACAGGGCAGCGGGGTATAAGATCCAAGCAGGAAAGTCTCCAAAATCTCAATCCTTGACCACCACCATCCCCCACGCTGCCCTGGGGGTGAATTATGTGGACATAGCTTAGCTATAAGGCTTTTGGCGGACGTTTAGAAGGAAAGTGGGTGCCTTCCTTCTCCCCACTGTACAGCCGTGGGCTGGAGCTGGCTGCTGATAATTAACAGGCATGTGCTGGGTCAGAAACACCTGTGGGAGGTGAGCCTGGGGACAGACCGGGTCTGGGATGAGGCTGGGGAGGGTGGAAATGCAGTGGGTTCCTGGGGAGCAAGTGGCGGTCCTGCTTTGCCCACAGGCTGCTGAGAGCTTCTCATTTGGGCATGCATGTGTGCTACAGGGTCTGCCCAAATGCAGATGTCTGGCTCTGTCCTCTGGCACTCGCAGGGCAGAGGCTGTGTGTCCCCCATCACCTGCTCACCCTTTATCATCCTTCCCCCTTTGCACCCCTGGGACTACCAGAACTCTCTGCACACTGTACTGTGTGGGGAGAAATGCCAGCTGCGTGGTCCCCATAGTGCAGGGATGGGAGGACAGTGGCACTGTGGATGGGCTGGCTGCTTGGGCATCCCCTGGATTTAGTAACCAGGAACTCTTAATCTTGGAGCTTTAGGAAAATGTCTGGAAGTGAAACCAGAAAAGACAGTACGGGCAGCTGTGACAACAGGGTAGGAGCTGCTTTCTTTCCCCTGCCACTGTCTGTGCCTGTCCGCCGGCTGGTCCCCAGTGGGGCTGTCAGACCTGTCAGTGCTTGTGGTCACTGCTGCAAGCTGGCACGCCACATGCGATGGCAGCGACATGCTTGTATTTGGCGGGGTGCGAGGTGGCACTGGCGCAGCCGCTGAGGGTGCCACAAGCCGTGCGGCGAAGCGAGGAGAAGCCGTGCCATCTGCTGTTTCTTTGGTGCCAAAGTGTAAAGCAAACATAGCTGGGAGCTATGAAACACCAGGAGGGAAGGAGCCATGCCTTGTTCCAATGCCGGGGCCCGAGGATCCTGCAGGCAAAGCATGTGTTTGTCCTGGTGTCGTCAGCTGTGTAACTGTGCCGGCAATGTAAGCCCGGTGCTGAGGCCTTGCTGAAATCCTTGCATCCAGCGTCTGTCCCTCTTGGCTTCGGTACCCCCAACGGCAGCACTTCATCGGCGACTGTCACAAAAAGCTGTGAAGGGGAGAAGCCTCGCAAAGTCAGTTGCAACCTTCTAGCAGCGTTTCCCTCGCGAGCTGTAAGTGAGCAGCTTGCAGACAGACGCCTGGGTTTACTCCTCGGGCACTCTGGGACTCCCATGTGCTGCGGGCGGAGAAACACGAGCAAGGTTTCCATGGGGGAACCAAACAAGCTGCAGGCAGGGGCTGCCCAGGCAGGCAAGCACCGGAGCTGGGAGAGGGGTGCAGAGCACTGAAGTGTGGTGGGTGTTCCCATGCTTGGCCCTGCTGCGACCGCTTTAATATTGGAGGACAGGCAGCTGCCAAGAGAGAGCGTGATGCATTGAATGCATTGGTAGGAAGAGCGGTGCGCTTCGTCTGGGGATTTCTGGAGGGTTTTCTAGGGGATTCTTTCTTCTAGGAGCCAAATGGGAAAAGGGGATTTGGGGTGATGCTGCATTTTACTGAAAGGTCAGTGCAATTCCTGGGGGTCCCTGGGCTCATCGCGTCACCAGCAGAGGATGGGGAAGGGGGTGTTTGCATCTGAAGGGGTGCTGGGGTGTCAGGGGTTGCTGCAGGTGTCGGGTCCTTCCCCTTTGGAGAGTGCGAGGTGACCCCGATCCCTTTTGGGGTGGGGGGGCTCGGACCCCAGCCCTGGGAAGGGCTGGAGCAGCCTGGGCGGGGCCGGGCGAAGCAGGCAGTGCAGGCAGAGCAGGCAGCGCAGGCAGAGCAGGCAGCGCGGGCCGGGCAGCCTGGCACTGCCGCCGCGCGGGTAGCAGTGAAACTGCGCTTGCTGCGCACCCGGCTGCTCGCAGGGGAGCTGGGCTTTACCTTCCCCGAAAGCCTGGGCCATTCCAGGGGCAGCATCTCCCTTCCTCCTCTGCCCCAGCAACGGTGCTTTGCCAGCCGGGTTTGGTTCCCCAGGAACGAACCAGAGCGATGCACCGGCCCCTGCTCCCTGCATATGGTGCTGGAGTGGTGCACCAGCCCCGTATGGCAGCTCCTTGGTGGCTGGGCATCCCACTGGAGGGCTGGGCAAACCTGCTGTCCTTGGGTTTTCCTTCTCCTCATGCATCTGCGCAAGCGATGCTTTTACTTCCCTCTGGGAACATTTCCCCATTGTGGCAGTGAAGCTTTTGGCTGGGGTGAAGTCCCAATTTGGAGACCTGCAGGTCTTTTGCAACCAGCTTGTGGGCCATGCTGAGCCCATTTTCTGGAGGAAATGAAGGCACAGGGACAAACGTGGATGCTGTGTCTCCATCCTGACCCAGCCCAACTGCCCTGGGATATTAGTAGTGAACAGGCTTTGTTTTGTTATGTTGAAGCAGAGCTGGTGAGCACTAAGTGTGAGATTCTGGCATCCAGGGACACCCCAAATCACCTCTTGGGACGGGGATGGGGGGTGTCTGCATGGCCTCTGTAATGCTGGGGGGTGCTTAATCTGCATAGGATAAATGCTGTGTCATGCCTCAGTTTCCCTGTGCCAGGAGGGAGCTGGGGACTTGGGCTCCTGCCCCATGGGTGGCTGGAGCAGGGCTGTGCTGGCATGGGGCTGAGGGCAGGCAATGCAGGCACCTATTGAGCTTGGAGGAGCTCCTGGCCCTTGGGGTGGGAGAGGGAATGGCTGCATGGGAGCCATGGGGGACAGATATGACAGGCAGGTCCTCCCAAGGATGGGGTGAGCTGAGCTAGTCCACCCAGACACTACTTGCAGTGAGATTTTTGGCCTTCACGGTCATTAAAAGACAGTCCAGGCATGGTGGGGGTTCCAACCCGCTGCCAGCCCTGGAACACAGAGCCTGTGCTGGCCTGGCACGCGCTGGCATTGCAGAGCAGGTGATTACACAGACAGTGCCGTGTAGCGATGAAGTAATTAATGACCCGATTATTTGTGCCCTCTAAAGTGCGGGGCAGGCTCCATGGGAATGCCTGCCGGAGCCACTAAGTGTAATTACCAGTTAATCAGCAGGGACCTGTAATTATAGCAGTCAGAGGGTATTTAAGTACAGAGGGTTTTCCCAGAGCTGTGCCCTGCTGCTCTGGTTATCAGAGCTGGGGACAGCAGTGTCCGGGGAGCCCCAGCCACTTGAAGCCACCATGGATGCAGCTGGACTTGCCTCAGGAATGCCAGCAGGGCAGTGGGCAACCAAGGACCCGAAGCCAAACTACAGTTACCCAGAGCCCCTGGGGGATCACTGACTGCTGGGGCATGCCCCTGCCTGTGAATGCCCTGGTCCCACGGGGCATCATGCTTTGCAGGCACTGCTCATTTTCCTTCCTGCCTGTTTCTTCTCCAGGGACCTGAGTGAGAACTTCATCCAGGCCATCCCCAGAAAAGCGTTCCGTGGGGCCACTGACCTCAAGAATCTGTGAGTCCTGGCAGGGACGGACACGAGGGAGTTTGTGGTCAGATCTGGTGGCAGGAGGCATTGGGAGCCACAGGTTGCTCTCTGCCTGGGCTGTCCCAGCAATGCTCCCTCTGTCTTTCCCCTGCAGGCAACTGGACAAGAACCAGATCAGCTGCATCGAGGATGGGGCTTTCCGTGCCCTGCGGGGGCTGGAGGTCCTGTAAGTGGCCAGGGGCTGGCTGGAGCCTCCAGCCTGCAAGCCCTCTGTGGGGTGAGGGTGTCCCTGGGTGCTCCCCGCTCACTGAGGCACTGCAGGGACATCACCAGCGTGCCATCTCTCCCTGGCCCCAAGGAGGGGCTGAGCAGGGGTCTGGTACCACTGCTGCAGAGCTGTGCTCCAGGGCCTGATCTTGCCCCAGAGGGTCTACCTGGCTGCAGCTGGCTGTGGAGGGGAGAAGCCTGGAAAGGGCAGCAAGCCCTGCCCAGGGGTTTGGGCTGTCCCCATCCCTCCCCTCTCCATCCATCCACCCTGTGCCAGGGGTGGGTGGGTGCTATTGCTCCCAGGGGTTTGGTGCCACCTGGACCATCTCATGCTCCCATTTGTGGTCTGGCCACCCTGACCTGCCCCTGTCTGCCTTTCTGCAGGACCCTGAATAACAACAATATCACTTCCATCCCTGTGTCCAGCTTCAACCACATGCCCAAGCTGCGGACATTGTGAGTGCTGGGGCCATAGGGGTGGGAGGGTCCTCCTGGGCTGGCTTGAGATGTCCCCAGTTCTGCTGCCAGTGCCAACAAGGCAGCTCAGCAGTGCTGAGACAGCACCATGGGGAGGGGATGGAGGGAATAACCCTGCAGAGCATCCCCAAGCACTGCCAAGCAAGGTGTCCTTGGCAACTGGCACAGATGCTGTCAGGCTCCTCTGTGTCCCCCTCTGTATGCCCCCAGCCTTTGGCATGAGCCAGGCTGGGGCAGCTGGAGGGCAGTGGAGTGGGCAGGAGCTGTCCTGTGGCCGCTGACTGCCCTGTCTGCCTGCAGCCGCCTGCACTCCAACCATCTCTTCTGTGACTGCCACCTGGCTTGGCTCTCGCAGTGGCTGCGCCAGCGCCCCACCATTGGGCTCTTCACCCAGTGCGCCGCTCCAGCCCAGCTTCGTGGCCTCAACGTGGCTGAGATCCAGAAGAACGAGTTCAGCTGCTCCGGTGAGGGGGACAGGGGAGGCAGTGGGTGCCAGGGCAGGGACACGGGTTGGGAGGACAAAGCCCATCCCATCAATGCAGCCCAACCCCACTCCCTGCCACGTGCCCCAACTCAGAGCCTGGATGCACGCCATGGGCTCAGCTCAGGTCAGCACCGTCCCTGGTGTGGGGACAACACCAGCCTATCAGTGCAACAAAAGGTGCATCAGTCTGTGCCCTTGGAGCTGCATGCCTTTTGCACAGGTTTGGGGTACACCAAGACCTTGTGCACCCACTCAGATGTGCCATGAGCTGTCCCAGCATGCTGAGCTGTCACCAGGGTCCCTTCCTCGGGGTGCTGCCACCCACGCGCCTGGCCCAGCTCTTTGCAATTCCCATGCTGTCTGCTTTCCTGGCAGGACAAATGGACCCGGCACGTGCCCAGCTCTGCAGCTTGTCCTCTGGCTCCTGCCCGGCCATGTGCACTTGCAGCAACGGCATTGTGGACTGTCGGGGCAAGGGGCTGACAGCCATCCCCGCCAACCTGCCTGAGACCATGACAGAGATGTGAGTACAGCCCCACACCGTCACCACTGGGCTCTGGGTGGCTCCAGGCACTGGGGACACAGGGGCAAGCCCCATGGCTCAGCCACCCTGTGGGGTGGCAGGCCCTCCTTGCCCTTCTCCCATGCTGTCCAGATTTAGCCCTGGATTTAGCTGCATTAAAAATGTAAATAGAGAAATAATCTCCTTAGGGGAATCCAATTATGGTGCAAAGCCCTTGCTGGGACGGCATGCAAAGCACATGGGAGGCAGCAGGTGCCCCCAGATGCAGGGTGCTGTGGGGGGAGGAGGTGCTTCCTCCACCCCAGCCAGCACAGTTCCCCCACCCATCGCACCCCTCCCTGCTGGAGAAAGCCCTGACCACAGGCTGCAAGTTGTCCCTGGGGTGAATGGTGCCACTCTGGTGGGGTAACTTACTGCAAGCTTGGGGGTCTTGCAGCCTCCCCGCCCCACCAATGGCATGCTGTGGCTCAGTCAGCCCTACAGCCCTCATCTCTTTGCAGACGCCTGGAGCTCAACGGCATCAAGTCCATCCCCCCAGGCACCTTCTCCCCTTACAAGAAGCTGCGGAGGATGTAAGTGTGCAGCCCCAACACCCTTCACCCTGCTGGCCACTGCTGTGAGCCTGCAGCCCCCCACTCCGATGGGCATGAGGCACTTGCTGTGACATGGGTGCCCCACGTGGCAGCACTGGAATGGGATCTTGGGTACCCCCAGCTCTGTATATCAGGTGCTGGTGGTGGTCCCCTGGACACAGTGGGAGGATGGGGGCATCGGACAAGAGAAAAGGGGACCAGACCACGTTCTCACTTTGGGTTTCAGAGACCTGAGCAACAACCAGATCTCAGAGATCGCCCCTGATGCCTTCCAGGGGCTGCGCTCACTGAACTCCCTGTAAGTGCCCGCACTGGAGTGTGTGGCATGGATGCTGCACCCCCTGAACCATGCCCCACACCGCTCCCCCACATCCCTCTCACACCAGCCTTTCTCTCCCAGGGTACTCTATGGCAACAAGATCACGGACCTCCCCAAGGGCGTCTTCGGGGGACTTTTTGCCCTGCAGCTGCTGTAAGATGCCAGTGGCTGGGTGGGATGCTCTGCAGGGACACCAGGAAGCAGGGCTGAGGTCCCCAGCACCCATGGTGCAGTGAAGGGGGTTCCCAGACTCACCTCCCTCCCTTGCTGCCAGGCTTCTCAATGCCAACAAGATCAACTGCGTGCGGGCAGACGCCTTCCAGGACCTGCAGAACCTCTCACTGCTCTCACTCTATGACAACAAGATCCAGAGCCTGGCCAAGGGCACCTTCACCTCCCTGCGGGCCATCCAGACCCTGTGAGTGCCCATGCCAGCTTCGATGCCCGGGCAGGCGGGTGCCTGAGGGGAATCATCTTGGCGGGTAGCCGGGGCTGGAGCTGGTGGTCACCCAACTGTCCCTGGTGGTGTGTCACCTGCTGTCCCTGGTGCAGGCACCTGGCCCAGAACCCCTTTGTCTGTGACTGCAACCTGAAGTGGCTGGCAGACTTCCTCCGTGCCAACCCCATCGAGACCAGCGGTGCCCGCTGTGCCAGCCCCCGGCGCCTGGCCAACAAGCGCATCGGCCAGATCAAGAGCAAGAAGTTTCGCTGCTCAGGTGAGAGCCATCCCCATCCCTGTCATGGGCACCCTGCAGCACGGCTGTCCTCAGCCCTGCCCCAGCCTGGTGTCCATGGGCTCAGGGTGCTGACGTGCTTTTTTTTCTGCAGCCAAAGAGCAGTATTTCATCCCAGGTAAGAGGAGGAGCCACATGCGTATGTGACTGGTAACTTTTCAGCCAGGCTGTCTGCGGGGGTGGTTGTGCCAGTGCCCCGCGGTCTGGTCCAGCAGGACCACGCTGTGTTTCCCATCGTTTCTGGTTTCTGAGTTCCTAGGTGCTGCAGTAACAGAAGCGCTGGGTACCAGGACATGTTGTGGCATCTCCCATCGTGCCGTCATCCGGATGGGCACAGAGGTGTCCCCGGGGTCTGGCTCTGGTTGCAGGAGGGGAGAGGGTGGTGGGTAGTGCAGTGCCCCATGTACCCAGGACAAATACCCTGCAGATAAGCTGCTTTGGGCACAGAGAGGAGTAATATGTGCACAGCAGTTGGGGTGAGGGGAGCTGGGGAAGAGATGGAGCCCGACTGGGGGTGTGGGAGGATCAGAGGAGGGGAGGGCAGGCGCAGCCCCCGTGCCTCTGCCCACGGGAGCCCACGCTGCCCTCACCGGCATGCAGGGACAGAGGATTACCAGCTGAATAGCGAGTGCAACAGCGATGTGATCTGCCCCCCGAAGTGCCGCTGCGAATCCAGCGTGGTCGAGTGCTCCAACCTGAAGCTCACCAAGATCCCGGAGCGCATCCCGCAGTCCACGGCTGAGCTGTAAGAGCCTTCTCTCTCCCACCCTGCTTTCCCTCCTGCAGCTGGAGCATCACCAGCACTGGGGTTTGGCTCAGGGTTTAGTCTGTGCCAGGCCCTTTGCAGCCATCTCCTGAGAAACTTTCCCTGCCACCCACACCAGGCGCCTGAACAACAATGAAATCTCCATCCTGGAGGCCACCGGCATCTTCAAGAAACTCCCACATCTGAAGAAAATGTGAGTATCAGGCAGGCACAGTCCCCTCGGGAGTGTCTGGGGGCTGGGAAGGCACATGGGGTCCTGATGCCAGGGCAGCCTGGGGTGTGAAATGGGGGGCATGTCCCAACCTGAGGGTCACCTGTGGGACCGGGCATCACAGTGTGCTCGGTGGGACCTGGGGGAGGCAGGGTTCAGGATGAGGTCGGGGCAGAGCCCCCCATCCCAACCTCCTTTCCCCTCTCCGCAGCAACCTCAGCAACAACAAGGTGTCAGAGATCGAGGACGGGGCATTCGAGGGGGCATCCTCTGTCAGTGAACTGCACCTCACCGTCAACCAGCTGGAGTCTGTGCGGAGCGGCATGTTCAGGGGCCTAGACGGGCTGAGAACCCTGTGAGTCACCCCTCCGCCATGGGCACAGGGACGGGGACCTCCTTGCTCCCCTGCCCGCGATACTGGGCTGGTGCTGTCTTCATCATTGAGGGGCCAGCTCAGGAGAGCCTTGTCCATCCGCTGGCCATATCCAGAGCTGGGGACGCAGGTTTTTGCTGCTCAGCTCAGGCTTATCCTGCTGCCCGGCAGTGAGGTGGGCACAGCCTGGGCACTGCTGAGGTGGGTTTCCCCCGTAGCACCTGCCTGGGACATTAGGTGCCCTCATCCTCTTCTCTTTGCAGGATGCTGAGGAACAACCGCATCAGCTGCATCCACAACGACAGCTTCACAGGGCTGCGCAACGTTCGCCTGCTCTCCCTGTATGACAACCAGATCAGCACCATTGCACCGGGCGCCTTTGACACGCTGCAGTCCCTGTCCACGCTGTACGTCTCGGGCCCTGGGAGAGATGCTCCTAGGGTGTCCCCATCTCATCGGGGGGCTGCAGGGGGTCCCCTTGACTGGTGGCTGCTCAGGTGATGCCCTTGCACTCCCTCCTGTGTGCAGGAACCTGCTCGCCAACCCATTCAACTGCAACTGCCAGCTGGCCTGGCTGGGGGACTGGCTGCGCAAGAGGAAGATCGTGACTGGGAACCCTCGGTGCCAAAACCCTGACTTCCTCCGGCAAATCCCGCTCCAGGATGTGGCTTTCCCTGACTTCAGGTGTGAGGAAGGTAACTCACGGGCCCCACGGCGCTGCGGGCGAGGGGGGGCCAGTCTGCTCCTCCCGGGCTGGCATAGCACTCCCTGTCCCAGCACTGCCCCTGCTTCCAGGATGTTTGGCAGTGCCTGGCAGAAACCTGGTAGCTTGGGGGGGTCCCTCTGCCCATTAACCCCCTCCCCTAACAGTGCACAACTTTCCCTTCCTGGTACCCAGCCCTTAGGGCTGCACTCAAATACCCATGAGCTGCTCTGAAGCCAGGAGAGGAGTTTGCACCCCCTGCATCACATGGCCCTTGTATGTAGGCAGGTCCGTGCTGGCAAACGCTGTGCCCAGGGCGCTGGCAGGAGCAGATGCGTAGGCAAAGCACAGTGGGATTCATCCTGCTCCTTCCCTCCTTCCCTTCCCAGCCCTGCACATGCACCAGAGCTGGGCAGATGGAGCAGGCAGGGAGCGTGCGTGTTGAGAGAAAAGCCTTTTTTAAAAAATTTTTTTAATTTAGAACAGCTTTTGAGCCCTCTGGAAAATATTTACAAACAAATCATCGTTTCTTCTGCTTTCCCTCCTCCACCACGTCAAAGACTGAAGGGTTGCATCCTGTGCCTTTCCTAACAGTGCGAGATAACATACGGTCGTCCCGGGGATGCCTCTCCCACAGGAGCCCAGCGCTGTGGCAGGGAAGGGGGAGCAATGCCAGCTCCTCTGGCTGCTCGGCGCAGGCACCTCTCTGTCTAGCCTGTGTCTGGGAGACAAGTGAAGGAGGTTATTTCAGGAGGATTTGCAGGGCTGAGCCCCTTCTTCTGAGCCCTCCTCTCTGCTGTCCCTGGGACTACATTTTTGCTTGAAAATGGTGAAAACTGGAGCAGCCTTGAGCTGGCTGGTTGCATCCATCCTGGTGGGGCAGGCGGTTTCTGGGCACAGGAGTAATTTCTGCACCACTGACTCTCAGCCGGGCTGAGGCTATTGCCCGCAAGCAATAGCTTGCTGCTGCCTGCAGCACCCTGCTTTGAGAGTGACGGGAGATGGTTGGCATGGGAGGGGAGCAGTCCTAGGCAGGCAGAAGGCATTGAGTCCAGCCTCACATGGTGCCTGAGGGCTGGGCCCTGGTGACTTTGTGGCTCTCTGCCCGGTGCAGGTCAGGAGGAGACCAGCTGCATCCCCCGGCCCCAGTGCCCGCAAGAGTGTACCTGCCTCGACACCGTTGTCCGCTGCAGCAACAAGCACCTCAAGGCCCTGCCCAAGGGGATCCCCAAGAACGTCACGGAGCTGTGAGTGGTGGGCGAGTGCCCAAGCTCTCCCCCAACTTTGCAGCTCTGGGTAGGAGGTCTCTGCTGTGGGGTTGCAGGAATCGTGGCAGAGATGCTCCTTCCCACACCCTCATCCCATCCTGGTAGTGGGAGCAGGACCCCCACCCAGCCAAGGGACCTTGTTCCAGCCCTGACCACAGGAAGGGGCTCAGCAAGAGCCTCTCTGCCAACTCAGGGCTACCAAGGGTGATGTGCAAGGGGTGTTGTCAGAGCAGTTGGGTCCCTGCTCTCTGGCTCTTGAGAGGGGGCAGTGTGGGAGAGCCACTCCCTGCAGCTGCGGTCCCCACGCAGCTGTGGAGCCCAGGGCCCTGCAGTCCCCAGCAGCCTGCCATCAGCAACAGGGACAGGGCCACCTTGCCTCTGCCAGCTCCCTGGCCCCTCTCTGCTGTCACCTCTCACCACAGCTGTGGGGATGCTCTTGGTAGCCCCAGCTCCGAGCACGTGGGCAACAGATGTGGTTTGATTGGGGTCAGCCACCCATCACCGTGGGTGTCAGGGAGATACCCAAGCAGACGTGCCAGGTCTGGATGTGCAGGCACTGTGATGCGCATCGCTGCGAAAGGGGCTCTGCACCCGTCTGGGATGGGGGGATGGCAGCAAGTCCTGTGTGCGGGGGGATATAGGCACTGGTTGTGCACATACATATGTATACCACCCCCTCACACCCCTGTGCTGTCTCGCACACCCCTCCTCTCTGCATCCTCCGCTCTCACACATGCCTTGGGAATGGTTACGGCCGCCCACGCTCACATCAGATGTGTAAACGCAGCACATGGCTGCCTGCACTAGCACACGCAGGCTGCTGGGAGACAGCTCCCAGGGACACTCACGCAAAGCCCCAGGGTGTGCTAATGCATTTGCACACTGGGTCCCCTACTAGCCCAGGGCTCCCCTGCCGGCCCTGGGTGCTGGGAGGGAGGTGATGCTGGAGATGCTTCTCACAGCCCAAAGTCTGTGGGAGTGCACAGGAGAAATGGGAGGGCAGAGGGAGAGACCTCCTGCTTCTCAGCCACCCTGAGGTGCTTTTGTTCTCCCTTGCAGCTACCTGGATGGAAACCAGTTCACTCAGGTCCCGGGGCAGCTCTCCACCTTCAAGTATCTCCAGCTTGTGTAAGTAGCCAGGAGCAGGAGCCCAGGCAGCTGGTCCCACTGCTGGGACCTGTGGGCGAGGACAGAGGCTGTCCCAGTGGTGCACGATCCTGAGGAGGGGCTTGGCAGAGTGCAGGGACCCCCGAGCTTCCTCTATGTCCTCCCTCTGCAGCGGGACACAGCTGGCCGGCAGCGATGCACAGCCCCCGGGTGCTCACAGCCTCTGCTGGCGCTGGGCATGGGGCAGAGGGGGGACAGTGGCATTGCTGCCATCACCCTGTGTGATAGCCCTGCTGGTCCCTTGGAGGCTGTGCCGTGCTGCTGTTTGCACCCCATTGCAGCTAAGCTGGCAGGGGAGCAGCGAGGGGGACGGGGCCAAGCTGGCTCCATGCTCTGGGGTTTCTCTTTTCCAGCGATCTGAGCAACAACAAGATCAGCTCCCTGAGCAACTCCTCCTTCACCAACATGAGCCAGCTCACCACGCTGTAAGTGCGGTCCCTGCGGTGTGCCACACTGGGCTGCAGCTCAGCCGAGCTACGGGGGGCTGTTCCTAGAGGGCCCCAAAGATCGGGGTGTGCTGGGGACACCAGGGTCTCCCCTGCCCGCTGCAGTGAAGCTGTGGTTTGAGCTGGAGCTCACACAAGGGGGAGTGTGCAGCCCAGGGTGGGCTTCTTGCAGCACACACAGTGGTGCCCCCGGTGCTGTGTTGCCTCCTTCTTCCCTTCTGCAGGATCCTCAGCTACAACTCCCTGCAGTGCATCCCTCCACTGGCCTTCGAGGGCCTCCGCTCCCTCCGGCTGCTGTAAGTACCTGCCCATAGCCCTGCTCACAGCCCTGCTCACAGTCCTGCTCAGCCCCTTTGCTGCTGCCTGCGTCCCTTGTGCCCACTTGGAGCTGGGTGCAGGCACGCAGGGTACAGGCTGCAGAAGGAGCAAGGGGAGATGCATCAGCCTCTCGGAGCAGATGATGCACTTGAAACAGTGACAGTGTGGTGGGGTCCAGCTCTGCCACCCACGTCTGGACCTGTGGGTGGGGGCAGCCCAGCTGGTCACGGTCTTGCTGCCCACCCGGGAGCTGTGGGCATCACAGGACCCTCTGTTGTCTGCAGGTCTCTCCATGGCAATGACATCTCCAGCCTCCCCGAGGGCATCTTTGCAGACGTCACCTCCCTGTCCCACCTGTGAGTATCTCTCACTCCGCAGGGCTGGATGCAGGCTCAGGAGACCTTTAAAAAACACGGGGCTGTGCTGCCTCTCCTCCTTATCTCTAGGCTGGTACTTGGGACAGCATTTGTGGGGCAGTGCCGTGCCTGCCCTCCCCGTGCTCAGCCCCCAGGTCCAGGTGTGCAGCTGAGCCTCCCAGTGCTGCTGGGATGGCCCTATGGTCCTTGCTGGAGGTGGTGTGGGGTCCCCCCGGCCAGGTCCCTGGGGTCCCCTAACATGTAGGTCAAGACATGCAAAGTGCTGGCACGGTTGTGGGTCAGCAGGGACTGCTCTGACCCATGCCAGCGTGTTGTTAGCCTCCTGCCAGGGCCCTTCCCTGCAGCAGCCCTCCCCCCAGTCTGTCATCAAGCATCCTATTGCCAGTGATGGTGTTTCAGCCCATCTTTGAGGGAGCCTGTACCCCAGGACCACAGCCCTGTACCCACCACCTGGGGAAGGGGTTCAGCTTTGCTCATGGTGACTTTTCAGTCCCGTCCCTGTCTCTGCTGAGCCATTCCCACATGCCTGCCGGTGGCCGGTCATGCTCCTGGCATCCTGGGGGTCTCAGACTGTTCCTCCAGCCTGCGGAGAGCATCTTGATTTCCAATCCTGGCCTCCCTACATTTCCTGGGAGCAGCACTGCTCGGTCTGGTCTCCCCTGCCTATTCACTGGTTTCCTTTGCTGAAGCGTGGTGCTGCCTTTGCTGCTGCCAGCCAGTGCTGCTGTTTTCCCGTAGGGCTGAGCTGTGTCACCAGCCGGCGCTGTTGGTGCTCTAGGACTAGGTTTGTCAGCCCCAACAGATCTGCTGTGCCTACTGCCTGCTTTCTGGGCTGCCGTCTCCTTCCTTCGTTGCAGGTGTCAGTTGCACTAGCTCTCCATCACTGCTTACCTTTGCAGTGAAGGAGGATGCAAAGGCTCCAACCCCTCAGCTGCCCACATCATCCGCTGCTCCCTGCCCTGCTCTGCTGTGAAGCAGAGCAACCTTCCCTCCTCCTCCTCCTTCCAGAGCAATTCCTTGCTCTCCCCCAATGCTGTCCCCATGAGCTCCGGCTGTGACCCGTGGCTTGTCCCCAGCAGCCCACCCCAATGTCCCTGCCCTGTAGGCTTGTGTGGCAGAGCCCCAGCTGGCCCCACAGCTCCTGTGCAATGGTCCTGTTGTTTCTGCACGGCCTCAGGGTGCTTTGCCCAGTTTGCACTGGGCCCAGGCAGCTTCGTCCGAGTGCCGGAGAGGGACTCCCAAGGATTTCTGTGTGGGCAGTGGAGGAGACCCCCAGTACAGAGCCATGGGGCACCACGTGGGTTGTGGGGCTGGCAGCAGGGTGGTCTAACTGGGCAGCGGTGTGGGGCTGTGTGCCCCAGTCATCCCACCATGGGCAGCACCTCTGGTGGGTCCAGAAATGGAGGAGTGCTGGGTCGCCTCATCACATGGCAGCCCGGCCAAGTGACAGAGTTGTGTCCGGTCCCAAGGTCTCCGAGCCCAGTTCCCTCTGCAGGGCAGTGGGTGTTTTGCCTTTTCTCCCCCTGCAGAGCCATCGGGGCCAACCCCCTGTACTGCAGCTGCAACCTGCGCTGGCTCTCCAGCTGGGTCAAGACAGGGTACAAGGAGCCAGGCATCGCCCGCTGTGCTGGGCCCCCTGACATGGAAGGCAAGCTGCTGCTCACCACCCCAGCCAAGAAGTTTGAGTGCCAAGGTGAGAGAAGGCTGTGCCGTCCATCTGTCCATCCGTGCCCTCCTCTGGCAGGGTGGCAGGCACTGCAGGGAGCTGGGCTGCCTCCTGCCCCACACCCAGCAGAGTGATGCTCCGTGAGTCTGGGAGACTCCAGCATTTCATCTGTTGAGCTGCCTTGTGGAGGAGCGGGACCGGGATACTTCTGTCCCCTAACCTGGCTGGTGGCATGTCCCTGGTGCCCGAGCAAACTTGTTGCTGTCCCATTGCCTGGTGTACAGCCCCTCAGCGGGGCAGGCCCTGCTCCCAGCTGTGACTGGGGCTCTGCCCCTCATGTTGGTGCCCACAAACTGACACGTCCCCATCACTCCCTGCACTGATGGTCATCTCTGCGCCTCCCATCCCGCAGGCCCACCCGCCCTGAGTGTCCAGGCCAAGTGCAACCCCTGCCTCTCCAGCCCCTGCCAGAACCAGGGCACCTGCCACAACGACCCCCTTGGCTTCTACCGCTGCACCTGCCCCAGCGGCTACAAGGTACCCTGGTCCTGGCACCACCGTGGGGGCACCCATCCCTGCAGAGGGGAAGGGGGCTGCGGGGGGGCTCTGCTGTGCCCCCGGGGCTTGCTGCTTGCAGGACCATCCCCCCTCCCTGCACACTGCAGTGCCCTGCCAAGCAGGACAGGGCAGGGAGAGTGGGTCACGGAGCTTTGGCACTCTCCTCGCTCCCACCTCTCCCTCTTTCCCCAGGGCAGGGACTGTGAGGTGGCACTCAGTGGCTGCTCCTCCAACCCCTGTGCCAACAGGGGGACCTGCCAGCCCCAGGAAGGGGAAGGAGCTGGGTTCAGGTGAGTGCTGGATGGAAACACATGAAAAACGGGTGTTTGGGTAGCAGCGTGGAGCCCCAGCATCCCACAGAGACAAAGTCTGGTGCTTCTTTCCCCTCCCATGTGCTCCCTGGGGCACGTAGCTGGGATATTGCATTCACCCGGCAGCTCTGGCCCATGCTGCCTGCTCTCTGCAGCCCTGCCTGCGCCTCCTGCCAGCACAGCACCAGCAGGGCTGAGTGCTGGCTCTGCTTTGGCCATGTCCCTCAGCCCTGCAGGCTCCTGGGCTGAGGGTGGGGGGAGAGGGGGTATGGGGAGGCAGAGGGCAGTGGGATTTGGGGTTAGGATCTGCCTGCTGTAGCAGGGCTGACTGTGCAGGCTGGGGCAGGATGCGGCCCTGGGGTCGCTGCTGCTCCCTGCGAGGCTGCTGTACTGCTCTGCCCTCGCACAACCCTTGCTACCCTGAATGCTTCAGCCCTTTCCAGGAACCAGGGCCCAATTAGTGTCTGAAAATAGACGGCACACTGGGGGTGAGGACATGGGTTGCGCAGCCGCCTGCCCCCCCTCCCCATGCTGAGTGGCCTCTCAGCCCGTTGTCGTGGCAACTCAGCATCCTCGCCGAGTGCTCTGCGTGGGGCTGCGCACTGCCACCCTCCCCTGCGCCCGGTTTTTAGCAGGGGGGTACCGAACCCTGCTCCTTGGAGCCTCTTGGCATGTATGTGTGCTTTTTGCCAAGGTCCTGTGCTGGCATTTTTGGGGGATCACCCCAAAATTCTCCCATTCCTGTCCCCTGATGCTGCTCTATGCCCTGTGGCAGGTGCCTGTGCCTGGCAGGCTTTGAGGGCCCGAGCTGCCGCACTGCCAGCGACCCCTGCAAGGAGCACAGCTGCAAGAACGGGGGGTCCTGCATGCCTGGTGCGACCAACTACCCCTGCCTGTGCCCTGCCCACTACACAGGTACCCAGCACAAGGGCTAGCCATCCCCAAACCTTGTGGGCCTGCCGGGGAAATGTGCCCAGTGCTTCTCCCTTCCCAGTGATGAGGGCTAATAGCTCCTCTGCCTGCTGTCCCAGTACCCATCAACATGGTTTCTGGGTCCAGCCACCTCGAGTTTGGGTACACCCAGTTGAGCCCCCATACCCTGGGTTGTCCTCGATTGCCTGGTCTGGACAAGAGCTGCCTCTAGTGGAGCAGAGCCCTGTGCCTATGGTGGTGCGAGCTGTGGGCTCGGCAGCTCCCTGCCTTGAGCTGAGCCCCCCACGGTCTCCCGCTGACCTGCAGGGTCTGGGCCTGCCCCTCTAGTCCCAGAGCTGCTGGGCACCCTCCAGCAACCCCTCTTCTGCCCTGCAGGGGATTTCTGTGAGCAGCCACCGGATTTTTGCTCAGCTGAGCTCAGCCCATGCCAGCATGGCTCCACCTGCATCTCCACCCCCCAGGGGCCCAGGTGAGCCCCCCCCCTCCCCAAACTGCTTTCTCCCAGCTTCCTGGAGGGAGAGATTTGGTTTTGGGGGGGCTGCAGCTCACAGGCTGGGGAGGGGACATGGGGAGGGGGATGCCAGGAGGAACAGGTGGCGACCAGCACAGGGGGGGAAGGAAGGGGCACCCGTGAGCCCCCTGCCTGCCCCAGGTGTGAGTGCGTGCCTGGCTATGTGGGGAGCAACTGCAGCGAGGACTTCAACGACTGCCAGGACCACCGGTGCCAGAACAACGCCCGCTGCCTGGATGAGGTGAACGGCTACTCCTGCCTCTGCACCGAGGGCTACAGGTACAGCCAGAAAGATGGGGGTGCACCAGGGACAGCAGGGATGGTTATGTGTCACCGTGCAGGAGGAACCAGTCCGGGCTAACACGTCCATCCATCCATTCATCCCCCCCAGTGCAAGAGGAAGGAGTGGGCGTGGGGGTGTGGGTCTCTGGGGATGGAGGCTGGGGGGTGCCAGCATCTCTGGGGAGGGACCCCAGGGCAGGGCTCACAAGCTGGGCACCCCTCTGATGCCCCTGGCTGGAAAGCCTCCCCAGGGACCCCAACACAGGGGGGGTGCTGTCAGAGCCCCCATGGGGCGGTGGGCAGGGGGTAGGGTGCTTTCCCAGCCCCATGCCCAGCAGCACCCTCGGCCCTACAGCGGCCAGCTCTGTGAGATGCCGCCCCGTGCTGCTGGCCAGCCCGGCCTCTGTGAGCGAGCCGAGTGCCAGAATGGAGCTCCGTGCGTGGAGCGGGGCGCCCGTGCCCTCTGCCAGTGCCTGCCTGGCTTTGGTGGCCCCAAGTGCGAGAAGCTGCTGAGCGTCAACTTTGTGGACCGTGACACGTACCTACAGTTCACTGACCTCCAGGACTGGCCCCGGGCCAACATCACCCTGCAGGTGAGGGCTGGGGGCAGGACGGGGATGGACGGGAGGTGGGGGCATTGGGAGGGTGGCATCGAGGGTGCTGCCCTGGCGATGTGGGCTCCCACCTCTCCCCCTGCCAGGTCTCCACAGCTGAAGGCAACGGCATCCTGCTGTACAACGGCGACAGCGACCACATGGCCGTGGAGCTCTACCAGGGCCACGTCAGGGTCAGCTATGACCCTGGCACCCACCCCAGCTCGGCCATCTACAGGTACCTGCCTCCCCTTCCCCACTTGCCAGGGACCACAACCCCCATTGCATGGGCTTGGGGGGGGCCCCGGTGACCCAGCCATCCCCACCAGTGCTGAGACCATCAACGACGGGCAGTTCCACACTGTGGAGCTGGTGACCTTCGACCAGATGGTGAACCTCTCCATTGACGGTGGCAGCCCCATGACGATGGACAACTCGGGCAAGCACTACACGCTGAACAGCGAGGCCCCCCTCTACGTGGGAGGTAGGACGGGGCTGGGGGTGCAATGATGGTCATCTGGGTGCGCTGATACCCATCTGCTCTCCGGTCCTGCTCTCCCTAGGGATGCCTGTGGACGTCAACTCGGCCGCCTTCCGCCTCTGGCAGCTCCTCAATGGCACCAGCTTCCACGGGTGCATCCGCAACCTCTACATCAACAATGAGCTGCAGGACTTCACCAAGACGCGGATGACGCCAGGGGTGGTGCCAGGCTGCGAGCCCTGCCGCAAGCTCTACTGCCTGCACGGCATCTGCCAGCCCACTGGCGCCCAGGGCCCCGTCTGCCACTGCGAGCCCGGCTGGGACGGCCACCACTGTGACCAGCCCCATGGTGGCCCCTGCCAGGGGCACAAGTGAGTGCTCCCACCCCGTTGGCTGCCCCGCAGCAATGGTTCTGCCTCATTGGCTGTCCCACAACAACGGCCTTGCCCCATTGGCTGCCCCATAGTGACCCATCTGCCCCATTGGCTGTTCTGAAGCAATAGCACTGCTCCATTGGCTGGCTGCCCTACAGCAATGGTCCTGATCCATTGGCTGCCCCACAATGACCTGCCTGCCCCACCACAACTGCCCCACTCCATTGGCTCATGGGCTGCCTCTTTCTCACTGGCTGCCTTGTCATTGGCTGTCCCTCTCATCCCTGCCCTCTCCATTGGCTGTCCCTCCACACTGTCTGCCCTGCCCACCCCTCCCATTGGCTGTCTGCCACCCTCCCCTGGGCCGGTGGTGCCATGCGTGCCATGCCATGCTGCTAGCACTGAGTGGTGCCGGGGCTGTACTGTGCTCGTGGTGCTGTGCCAGAGCCACGCCGATGCTGTGGCAGTGCCATGCCACGATGGCTGTGCCATACCAGTGCTGTGCCGTGGCAATGCCACACTGGTCCCGGTGCAATACTGTGCTGGTGCCAAGCCATGCAATGCTCGGTGCTGGTGGGCTGTGTATGCCAGTGCCGTGCCATGCCGGCGAGTGTCTGACAGCAGCGGGTGCCCACAGGTGCGTGCATGGGCTGTGCCTGCCCCTCGACGCCCTCTCCTACAGCTGCCAGTGCCGCGAGGGCTACCAGGGTGCCCTCTGCAACCAGCCCGCTGAGCCGCCTGACCCCTGCCGCCGCCGGCCCTGCGTCCACGGCCACTGCCACCTCACCCCAGGTGGCCAGCCCACCTGCGAGTGCCACAGTGGCTACACCGGAGCCCTCTGTGACCAAGGTAGGCGCCAGGGAGGTGGGTGCCCAGGGCGGAGGGAGCAGCCCCACGCTGGGACGCTGGGCTGAGCATCACTGTCCTGCAGAGCCAGAATGCCGCGGAGAGCCAGTGCGGGACTACCACCAGGTGCAGCGGGGCTACGCCATCTGCCAGACAACGCGGCCGGTGGCCTGGGTGGAGTGCCGGGGGGCCTGCAGTGGCCCCGGTGCCAGCTGCTGCACTGGGCTGCGGCTCCGGCGCAGGAAATATGCCTTTGAGTGCAGCAATGGTGCGACCTTCGTGGAGGAGGTGGAGAAGCCCAGCAAGTGCGGCTGCAGCCAGTGCCTGTGAGCGGCCACCGGCCCTGGAGAGCTGGAGGGGCTGGCAGGGAGCCCCCCCATTGGAGCCAAGGACCTCGCTTTGCCCTGCGGCTGCGGTGCCGCTGTCTGGGTGTTCCTGAACCGCAGCTACATCAGAGGAGCCTGGCGGAGGGTAGAGCTGTTGCATCTAGAGGGTTGGGAAAAAAAAAGAAAAGAAAAAAAAACAAACCACAAACAAAGCAAATGTGTAGATAGAGAATTTTTTAAGAACTGCAGCTACACAGCTGTGTGGATACGGGGTGGGGGCTCTGCCCCTCTGCCCCCTCCTCATGGTGCTCTGCCTTCCCCCCCAGCGCAGCCCCACAGCCATGGAGGGCAGCGCCTGTGTCCCTTGTGTGTCCCCTCCCCAGCAGCCTGTCCCTTGTGTCCATCTAGGTGAGCCAGGGGCTTTTCCAACACCCGGGGCTGGAGCGGAAGGGCCTGATGTGGCAGAGCCTCATGGGCCATGGCAAGCCGGGGCTGGCAGAGCGCTGCATGGTGCAGCCGGCATCCCGCAGTCCTGGCGAGCCTGGAGCCCAGCTCCCCATCGTCTCTGCTGGCAGCTCTGGCCTCCCTGCTGAGGACCCACCATTGTCTCGACGGCAGCTGCAGCGAGCAGCTCCCAGGTGCTGTGGCTGGGGTGCTGGAGCCCAGCACGTCCCAAAAATGTCACTAGCTCCGGGGCCGCAGCCTGACCCACTGGTGGCACCTGTGGGCTGTGCTTTCTGGCCAGGCGCCCCACCACGCGCAGAGATGGGGCATGGCTCCAGCACATTGCAGTGGCATTGGGGCCATGCTGGGTGGAGCAGGACCAGGGTGGCCCCAGGCATGCTGAGTGGGCCACAGACGTCTGAGGGTCCCAGCGCCAGCGCTGCCCCATAGGCCAGCACTGTGCTGTGAAGGCGGAGGGGACCGCAAATACCTGCAGCCCAGCCAAGCAGCTCTGCTCAGAGGCGGGAGCTGTATGGGGCAGCACGGGAACCCCTTTCCTCCAGACTCAGCCCTGGAGGGGGTGGGGGATCTGCAGCTGGGCAGAGGTGCCCCATGTCCTGCTGGCCCCACTCTCTGTGGTCCAGCCAGCAAGGGCAGGAGGCTGCTGAGACAGCCGGGGTGCAGGTTGCTATGCCCCTCATGGGGCTTCAGCCTTGTGGGTGCCAGGGCCAGTTGAAGAGGCTGAAGATGCCTAAGCCTGCAGCTAACACCGCTGCCAGGGCAGGGCCCACCACCTCCTGGACTCGGATGCCGGTGCCCGGGCAGCACCTCTCCAAAGCCCACAGTGCTGGGGGGCACGCTGGGCTGGTGTGGGAACAGGGGCAGGGCTGCTGCCAGTGCAGCATGGAGAGTCCATGCCAGGGTACCACATGCACCCGACCTCCGCAGCAGCCCCATTGCTTCTACGCCCATGGGGGCCAAGGATGGTGGGGCCCAACCTGGGACACTGCACGTAGCTGGACAGTGCATCACCAAATCACCCGGGCAGACAAACTCATCCCAGGGCTGCAGCCCCAGGTCTCTCCAGCACACTGCTCCAGTGCCTCGGCGTCAGGGCTGCACCACCGGCTGCGGCTGGGCTCTGGGCATCTCCACCGGGTACAACTGGCTCTGTGGGTGCCGTCACCACCCCTGCTCACCACCAGCATCCAAGATGTTCCTGCCACCATGGGGATGTGTTTCTGCCACAAATGCCCTCTCCACGGGAGCCCCTGCTGCCACACAGAGGAGCTGGGACACATCTCATTTTGCCCGTGGCCTGGCCAGGGCTTGGTTGTGTTGTGTTTCTGTTCTTGCTGTAAGCTAACCGCTAAAGTATCTCTTTATACAGAATACTTACAGATTCTAATATATATTTGTATTTCATTTTGTTATAGTATTTTTATATGTTTGGGGTCAACAAATGATGTTTTCTTTTTGTTTACAGATGCTACTGGGCAGGAAAATGACGGTGGCTTTGTTTGGCCCGTGGGGTTTGTGTGTGTCACTGTTGGAGACGCTGGTTTGTACTAGGCTGGCGAGGGAGGCGCTGAGCATCCTTCCGCTGGCAGAGGCTGTATTGTTTTAGGAGATGTTTGGTATTGTCTATGTTGTCTTCCATGTGAACATGACATTTATTCATTCAGAGGCTTGGCCTCTTATTTCCTGGAGGGGAGAAGGGCGCAGCGGGTGCTTGGGAGCTGCTGGGCGTATGAGGAGGTGGCACAGGCTGGGGAGATGGTTGGTCCTGCCATGGGTGCGGACCTGCTACTCCTGGAGCAGCCCTGGCCACCTCTTCTGGCCAGAGCATCACCCACATGGTGCAGGGACAGGCAGCCAGGGGCTGAGGGCTCATCGCCAGGGAGAGCCGGGGTTATCTGTACAATGCCTTGCAAAAGGAGCCACCACTGCCTGGGTCACACATGGGGCAGCATGAGGTGCTGAAGGGCCCGGTGCCTGCTGCAGGCATAGAGTGGCTGCAAGGGAAACTGGGCACTTAGTTTGGGGAAGGGGAGAGGAGCCCTGGGCAGCAGACCCCAGGAACACAGAGGGGTTGCACTGTTTGTGCCACAAACACAGGTCTGCCACTGAAAGCAGCACCACCAGCACAGACACCGGCACGGGAGCACTCAAATCCCACCCAGGCATTTATATCCCTCCCTGCAGAGAAGGGGGGGGTCCCACCTGGAGGGTGCCAGCCTGCTGCCCCACCTTCGTGCACTCAGTCACCTTCCCCAGTTACCACACCAAACAAACGTTGATATCAAAGAAACGTTTAATAAGCTGCAATAAAATACGGACCTTTAGAAAGCTCATAGGGTGAATATCAACAGTGGAGGAAGAAAAGAAAACAAGGTGGTGGGAATCCTTGAGGAGTTCAGATCTGAGTCAGGAACCTTTTACCTGGAACAAGAACACAACTTCTTCCATAGGCTAGGATGAAATAAAAGACAGGAGCACAGAGTTCACAAAATGTCAACATTTAGACAGTCGATACATATTCAAAGTTCAAATGACCCAGCTCTTATAGCTATACATATTGATTTAAAGCAACTTAATATAATTTTCTTTTCTTTTTTTTTTTTATATATACACTTTCAAAGGTTCGTCAGGTGAGGTATGTAAACATTATCTAATGGAAACCCCTCTCCACATTTCCAACCGAGAATTCACAGCAGACAGTTCATTTTCCCAACTCAAGACGCAGTAATTCCCGCTCCCCAGAGCAGCCGGGAATACCATCCCAAGCCACGGCTCTCCCAGGCACAGTCACCGGCTCCCATTTCCCACCGCTGGTCTGTACAGTTCACATTGCTTAGGCTCAAACATACAGTACCGGACAGGAGGACTTTTCAGCTCAGTGTCTAAAATTCATACAGAAACAAACAGAGAAACAAAACTCTCCCAGGGAAGCAGACACAGATGAAGGAAAAACATTTGCCATCGGGGTGGAGATAATATTTAAACGCTGAGCATCTTATAAAAGAAAAATTTACGGGGTTGTTGCTACCTTTTTTTTTTTTCCTTTTCTTTTTTTCTTTTTTCTTATACACACCTGTTCCAAGGGCAAAGGAAGCATGGGTCTGGCAAGGGGTCCTGCAGGGCCGGGACCCGGCAGCACTCCCCACTCCACCCTCCAAAGTCAGGGACCCATCACCATAAAAGTAGTAATGATCCTGCTGATGCTGCCCCACACAGACAGCTGGGCTGGTGGGGGGCACAGTCAGCAAACACTTCCAGGGAAAAAGGGATTTAAAAAAAAAAAAGAAAAATCCAAACACACTTAGGAAAAAACAACCAAATGACCGCGAACCCCCTAGAAGGAGAATAAAAATTGCAGAATGGCAATCAAATGAGCAAACAACCTTCTGGAGCCAGCACTGGGACTGTAACAGTGACAGCGGTGCGCTCCCTTGGGTCACCCATACGGGCAGGAAGTGCAGGAGCCCCAAAGGCAGCTGCTCGCTGCAGTAATTCACTAGCAGGAGGTTGCTATCAGTAACTACCTACCCTACCCTGGCCGTTTTGGGGGGTGGGGTGGGGGTGTTCCTTGGGGATGACAGCAGCCCCCACCTCCTGCATCCCTGGGGATGCCTCCTTGGGCATCCCCAGGCCAAGAGCCCCTCCCACCCCCATGCCGTGCTGGACTGAGCCCCCACTGGGAGCAGGGTTATTCCCACTGGGCCCTGAGTCCCAAGAGCCCCTGCCATCGAAGCAGACATTATTACTACAAATCTTATTGCTTGCAGTGCTCCCCACCCNCCCCACCCCACCCCGTCCCGTCCACCCACGCAATAGCCAGCCCTTTGGTTGCGGCACGCTGGGCGATACGGCCCCACCAACCGACACACCAGTCAGAACAAGAACCTGTGGAAAGCCCATGAAATAAATATTAAAAAAAACTATTTACAATATTAGGTCTGTGAGCATGAAGTGAGAGAAAAATGCTTTTTCCTGCCCCCAAAAAAGCTTAAAAAGTAGCATCCTGCCGCCTAGCACAACACTATCTTACATGGCACCTACACATAATATATATTCACATTTCATTTTAAAATTAGGTACTCTTACAAACAGACTTAGAAAACATTGGCTAGCAACGCAGCCCGAGGGACCGCCCGGCCTCACGACCCACACCGCGAACACCAGCCGGCTGCACCCCAGCTCCTCTGGCTGCCCCCCAAGCTGCCAACGTGCCCTGAATCGAAACCGCCAGCTGCCCCCCCCGCCACCCTTCGGGGAGGGGGTGGAAGTGCTCGTGAAAGAGAGGGCTTGTCCGCGGGGAGGGGAGGAGGAAGGATGGGGACCGTGATTTCTGCTAAGCCTAGGGGTGAGCTTAATACAAACAAGAACTCCTGAGAACATCTTAGAACAGATGGATTCATTTCACAACCACCAAGCTAAAGGATGGGCCGAACGGACGCTACGACACACGGAGGGGGGGGACGCGCGCGATTGCAGGGACATCGTAGCCTCATGGTTTGCTCAAAAACCTACCGCTACAACAAAAGCTGCAGTGGTATTCCCTGGCAGGGGGCAGCCTACCCCTGCCTCGCTCCTGGGCCGTCCAGGTGTACAGCCCAAGGATGCGGACCCAAGGACACCTTGGCTGGGCTCAGCCCTCTTCCCCCGGCATGACCGCCGGGGTGGGAAGGCGAGAGCCCAAGCTGGACGGCAGCACGCACTTCCCTGCTGCCCCAGGCACTGCCCATGCCTGTGGGAGGCTGGGAACCGTGGCTTTCCCAGTTGCCTTCAACTAGGAATGCAGTTGTCAGGCTGAACGAATACAAGCTGGAGAGAGAAACTGTCCATCAGTTAAAGTAGGGCAGCAGTACATCTGTGTCCTTCTGAGACTGTCTCTATTTCCCAGGGGGTTAGTAGGGGCTGGCAGAGCTTTCGGAACCACTAGCATTTCCAGAGGTGCCATGCAAACAGCTGGGACACGAGCTGGGCTGCAGCTTCGCTCATCTGCACACAGGCAAAAAGCAGCTCGGGCAGCCCACCAGCCCGCTCGGTCCAGCACCGTGTGGCTCCCCCCCAGCACAGGAGGGACAGGGACATGGAGAGCAGCGGGGATGAGTTCATCCCGCTCTCCCAGCTCATGGAGGATGATCAGCAACAAGGCAGAAAGTTTGCTGAAAGCTTCAGCACCGGCTATACAGCTCTTTGGAGAAGGTTTGCTGCAAATGCATCTCACTGACGTGTTGGCAGTTGAACACAGAAACACCACTGCATGCAGTAAACACGAGCAAAAAGGACCTCATTAGTGATGAATATAAACATGTGCACACCTTGGATATACTGCATGCACCCCATCAGCAGAGAAACCCATTCCAGGGCTAGCATTGATAGACAAGACCCTAACAGCTACAGACACAAGGAGCCATCCTGGGCTCAAACTGCTCTTGCTGCAGCCCTCAACCCCCCCCGATAGATTTTGACTCTGAGCTCAGCAAACCCAGCCCCTCCCGGAGTTTAGGTAAGATGGATGGTTCCTGACCATGTGAAATGTGAAGACCCACCTGGAGCTGCCAATGGCAAGATGACAGAGGAAGAGGTAACCATGCCAGTGAGAGAGGGGGGCTGGCAGCAAAGGGACAGTAAGGACATCTATGGCAGTGCAGAGCTAAGAAGATGCTGCTCCTGGTACATGGACCAGGGAGCTGGGATGGAGACTAGTTTCAAGAATAGGATGAGAAAGTGGCCAGCAAGGAAAGCCAAAGTAACAGAAAGAGAAGAGGTCTGTTTTGTGGGACACAGCACTTGTGCTGAAATCCAGAGCTGAAGAAGCAGAGCACGGAGCTGTGGGGTGGCCCAGAGGAGGAGCGCAATGAGACTGCAGAGCTGAGGATGGCACTGTGGTAGTGCCAGTGGGCAGCTCTGCACCATAGCAAACAGAAACACACTCGATGCCCGTGTGGAATAAGGCAATAAATTGTGTTGCTTATTTCCTTCCACTCACTAAGATTGTCTGCAGCTCCCTGTGCATCCCTTGCATTGCATAGAAGCTGCATTTATTGGAAACAGGCTGCTCCAAAGCAGGGCCCCTACCTCAGCAGCACACCTCACCGCTGCCTCGCTGCAGAACAAACAGACACAAGTAGTGCACATCCGAAGTCATTAACAAAGAGCAACAGGTTATATATATATATATATATATGGTATTACCTCTACTTATTTTTGTGTCTCCTGTGCACTGTTCTAGCTGAAACGTGGCTGTGTGGAGAGAGGAAACTGGGAAGTAAATCAGGAAGAGAGTAATGCAACATGAGGACTGAATGGGAAAAAAAGAAAGGAGAAAAAAATCAAACATCTGAGCACTGATAAAGAAAATGGAGCTATCCAGGCAATGCCACCCTGTCAGGCAGTCACCTCACATGCAGACCCTTTAATTTGCTAGCAAGTTAAATTGAAATTTAATTTTCTAGCAAGTTACAGCATTCCTCCTTCCTGCCCCAAAATAAAGCACTCACAAAAGCAAGTGTGAAGCACATTAAAAGCAGGTCTTTTAGTCTGCAAGTCCTGCAGCTACTACTTGTGTCAAGTGGAGAATGCATACAGGAGGGGCAGAGGGGCCAAAGAGAGCATCTCCTGGAGCATCGACAGCAAGAAAAGGAGCCCAGCAAGGAGCTGGGGTCTTCCTCAGAGCAGAAAGCCTTAATGCTTTTCTAGAGATGACGACCACCGCTGGCCTACCTCACTCCTGGGACATCCCAAAAGATTGCACAACTCTGTAATTCAGAGAACTTATACTAAAGCACCAATATTTCCACCTTGAGGTGGGCTGGAGAGGTCATGCCCCAAGTGCTTGCTGCAATAACTCAGTCACAGGCAATGGCTTCACCCTACCCAACCCCTGGCAAACAAGCCTGCTCTCTGCAAAGACTACCTGCATGAGTTAAACCCACCACTCAGTGCAGCAGTTGCAGGAGGAAACACTTCTGCCAGCTCCTCACAAACAGCATGATGTAGAGAAGAATCACTCCAATTTTCCTCAAAATTGTAATTTTTAAGTAAGGGGGAGTTGTTGGGAGGAAAAGAGAGGAGGCAGAGAGCAGAGCAGCTCTGAGTAGGGTTTTTGTGCCTGGCCGGGGAGAGCCCTGCAGGGGCTGTGGCACCAGGGACCAGACACGAGGACAGTGGAGCAGGGGGGGTCCCTGTTGACAAGACCCCAGACCATCTCACCCCACGGGACAGCCCGGGTCAGCACATCTGGCAAACCCGCTGCTCCCTGTCCCTGCAGATGCCCAAGGTGCTGCTCTGCTATCTGCCCACCTGAGCCAGGTGCCCATGAGGGGTGGGCAGCAGATGCCTGGCCTGGGCTGGTGCCAGGCAGCAGGCTAGGGCAATTGTATTTAAAAATGTTTTTCTTTGAAAAAAACTCAGAATTATTTGCTTTCTCTTCATTTGCTTTCTGAAGACAAGAATAACAACTCACAGCCCAGCCCAGAATCCTCTTTTCAGCTCCATCCTGACAAAAAATGTACCCTCTACCTTTCCTCATTAAAGGGTGCAGAAATTCACGTTTACACCTACGAGGCACAGCCCAGCTCCTGTTATAAGTCAGTAGGGTCTTTGCACAGATTTTGTGAGTGTTACTTTTTGCACAGGAAATGCCAGATCTAACGTGGGCTGAACACCTCTGGCATCCCCCAGGGAGGGACAGAGCTTCTGGTTGAAGGCGATCAGAGCCTGGGACAAGCTGCCGGCACTTTGAGTCTCAGGCCACGTTGCCTGCACACTGTCCAGCATGGCCAATGCCACCTTGCTCCTTCCCAGAGCCCTGTGACTCCTACAGCATCTGCTGACAGGGCTTCATCCCATGGAGACCTGCCTTCAGCACAGGAAATCTCCATCCAACTAAGCTGAAACGCAGCAGTATGAGAGAAAACTACAGACTGAGACTGGAAATTCAAAGTGAGAGGAATATGGTTGTCCTTTTAGTATCTCTGATTTCTCCCCATGACAGGTCCTGGCCATTCCTCTCTGGAGCTGGCACCTGGTAGGGACACTGCCAGGAATCTCAGCATGCCGAACACACCACTGCCTGAGCCAAGCCGTGCGCACTGAACTGAGACAGACGCCCAGATCCTACTCTGCTTCTGCACCAGTGTGACACCTGCTGTCTCCCATCGTTGCCATGCTGAGCCAACTGGTGCTGGTGGAACCCCAGGGTGCAGGAAGGCATCCGGGAGGCTGGAGCAGCAGCACCACATCCAGAAAGCCTATCTCCACTTGCTTTGTCGAGGTTTTTATCCTAATGAGGTTCCCACTCCCAGAAGCACAGAAGATGGAGAGCAGAGCAGACTGTGTTTACCAGCAGCTAAAAAATTAGAGAGCAAGAGAGAGGGAAAGCCCCAAGGAGCGCTCAGTGCGTGGGGCCACACATGGCTCTGCATGCGCAGCCCGGCACAGGTGCTTTGGGAGTGATGGTGAAGGATGGAGAAAGAGAGGTTGTGAACAATGGGGAAGAGGGGTTTTGCTGCTGGGGAGCAGCACCAGAAGCAGAGGTAAGAGGGGAGCTCACACGCATCCCTGGCCCAGGGGAAGGGGGAAAATGCCGGGCCCATGTGCCTGCAGAAAGGCTGCCCCAGCTGGAGGTTAGAGGAGGACCATACGTACAGATGGAGAAGCAAGAAGGAAAGACAACCTGTAAGAAAGGTACAGATCAGTCATTTAACTGCCATCAGTGCACTCCTGCCTCACACCTCTCCTGAAACGCTTTTAAATCTTTTCTGATGGAATGTTTGACATATTTAATGCATGCAGTAAAAATTAAAGTAATAGATAACTTCATATCAATCTGTACAGGGACTGACAGGCTAGATTTAATCACTTCCTAGCTGTTCAGAGAGTTAACTTATTCTAGCATGATTCAAAGGAAAGGTAAAGGCGGGGTTTTTTTTTTTTTCTTTAAATCAGCCATTTCATAGTAAGAGAAAAATGTGCCGCAGCCTCGTGTGCGTCAGTGCTGGGGGAAGGGAATACCTGCAAGACAGCCAGAGGTGCTCTGCAAGGGGCGTGTGAATCTCAAACGCCTTGTTTCATCCTCTAAATGGGTACAATGAAAGATTTAAAGATGATTATCTGCTTTCCACCTCCAGTCCACGGGTTTTGGGATCTGGGGTTCAATGCCAACAGTGAAAAGCGATTCCTGTTGCAGTCGAGCCCTCTCTAGCCTCTGCCCTCAGGGCAGGCGTCTCTTGAATGCATGGCCTGCACCAGAGCCTTGCTCTGAGCAGGGACAAGGAGCTAAGCAAGGACTGGCAAGTGACTGTTAAAGGTTGGGCAACCCCAGAGCCCACATGGTGCCCTCTCGGGCACTGCTGCTTTCTGCACAGGAGGAGGCTTGCATCGGGATTCATGCAAACGGACTTTGTGCAGCGACGCCAAAGTGAAGTCGTGGAGACGCAATTGCTGAGGAGGGCCCTTTCCCCGAGCACAGACCGCAGCAGTCCCTTCTCAGCCACTGAGCATCCCTACCCAGCAGAGCCAGCACAGCCACATGCTCTGTGCACTTCTAACAGGTTTTTCTCAAGAGGTGCTAGGCACCGTGACCCTGCTCTGCCACTGCATACCCCCAGCAGGCTTTTAAATGTGCTGCAGAGGCTTGCAGACAAACCCTGCAAAGGCATCATGCAGGACAGGGCAGAGGCTTGGCCGCTTTCAGACTCCACAGCACCAGACACAAGCAAGGACAAACCAACCGCAACTTGCTAGTAAAAGGATGAAATGCAAATTACGGTAAAAAATAAACTTAAGTCAGTCCCTTCTCTCAATCCTATTCCAACTGCAAATCCTGGCTTAGGAGGGTGCTAGGCAAGACGTGCACAAGAGCACAGGGTGAGGGCCAGGGCTCCACTTCTGCAGAGCACCAACATCAGAAGAAGCTCAAGCCCATAAGAAGGGAGAGATTCAACCTTCAGCAAAGCGCTGCAGAAACTGCTTTGCCATCAGAGACCACAGAAATCACCACGAGCGCAGCAAAGTGGGAAAAGGAGGTCTGTCCAAAAGCAGGGCACAGCAGGACCAATTCATCCCTGAAGCTAGCAAGAAATAAAAGACCGATACAGCCCAGCAGGCCCACCCAGCAGCAGTGGATGCGGCAGCCTGGTACCTGCAGCATCTCCTCCACCGCCTCCACCTGAGCGGGACCTCCCCACCCCACGGGCTGTGCAATGGGGGAGCGAGGCAGCCATCAGCAGTACACACACCAGCAGCTAATTAATACTTTTATGCAGGTAACAGTATGGGACACCAGCAGCTGCTACTAACGAACCGACAAAGGACAGATTTCACCTTTCTCTCCCTCGCTGATGGGAAATGGTTTTGGTTTTGCTTTAAATGCCACTAAGAAGACAGACAGAAGGAGGACTCTGAAGGAAAGGGAAATGTTTGTGTGCACCCAAAGGCTGCCAAAAGCTACTTCATGTGCACGAAGGTGGTTTTCTTTCTGCTACAGTACAAGTGCTTGTGCCTCAAGTATAAAACGCAAGCCTCCAAATCACACAGACGAGCTTCTTATTTTTATTTTTAAAGTGATAAATAAGGCACTGTACTTTTAACTAAAACTGCCTGGTTCCAAGTTTAAAAAAACCCAAGGAACGTTCAAACTGCAGAAACTTCCTTCTGAACAGCAGAGCCAGACAGGCCGACCTCTTCTCTGTCCAAGACACATCTGCTGATGCCTAAAATCACGGGCATTACCCTTTAACTGCGGATTTTTAAAGGCTTGCTACAGCTTATAAAAGCAGCTTTAGTTAATGCATGGTAAAGGGTTACTACTATACATCAGTTTTGTACATGGCTACTGGTTCTTTGTTATTTCGGGTCCAGTCGCGAGCGTTTGCTGTGCGAACAGTCCACTTTTGCTCTCAGCTTCCTCTTGCCCTGCGACCCGCTGCTCTCCTGCATCTTCTTCATGGACCTCGTCAGGGTCTTCCCTCCACTGGGCTTCTTGTTGGCCATCTTCTGTGACCGTGTGGAGGACTCCCCCAGGGGCTTCTGCTTTGGGGACTTGGCCAGCTCCTCATGGCCAGGAGGCAGCACGGCCCGTCTGCTTGTATTCTCCTTGCCTTTCCGCATGGGGAGCCGCACCTTCTCCAGCTGCCTTTTTGGGGCCCTCTTCTCTTTCAAAGACATTTTTCTAGCCAGCTTATTGCTCCTCTCCATGGCAGCCTGCTTTCGGGTTGTGGGAACTTTTGTACTGACCTCCGAATGCTTTATTTTACTGGCCTTCTTGGCAGGGAGCTTGTCCTTGGTGGAGGAGCTGGACCGCTCCTGGGTGCTCCCACTCTCCTTCAGCGTCCTCTTCTTCCTGCTGAGCTGGAGATCGGCTTTGGGTGAGAGGTCCTCCTGGGACCTGCTCTTCCCCTTCCGCCCCTTCCCTGTCCCATCCACTGATGGAGATTTAGCGGGAAAGGCATCTGCTTTGATCTGCAAGGCCAACTTTGGAGACATCAGAGGGTTGATGCACACGCTTTTCCGGCTCTGCCTGCTCTCCAGGGACGGGTGGTCCCCTGGGCCATCACTCTTCTTCTCCCCCTTCACCACGCGGTGCTGGGCTCGCAGCTTGCCCCGCAGGTTGGAGTACTTGCGCAGGATCCGGGTGCTGGCCTGTGTGGGCAAGCTGGGGGCAGGCTGGATGGTTTTGTCTTCGCTCAGGTCCTCAGTGCCAGCGTCGGTGGGAGACACCTGGCTGGGAGCAGTGGCTTCTTCAGCCTCCGCTTTATCAGTGTTCTCCCGAATTTTGGCCCAAAGCTTTTGGTTCTTCAGGTTATTCCGAGCTGGGGTAGTGGCGGCGAACTTCTTGAGATGTTTTTTCAAACGTTCTGCTTGCAGTGAGCTGGGGTAGAGACTGGAGGAGGAATATTTCTGCATGGGGACTTTGATGGGGGGGATCTCCCCTGGGAGACGGGTGTTGAGTTTCTTCACGATCACAAGAGACCTGGTTTCGGTAGTCTCCAGAAACCACTGGCAGATGTCAGACAGCTTAAAGGCCTTCATAAACAGCATCTGGACAGGAGAAAGCTTCTGCACTTCCAGTGAGCCTCTACTTTTCCGTGTCCTTTTCTTACTTTTCCAAATCTCCTTCAGTTTGTCGGCTTTGTTCTTTACCTTGGGGGTTGGCTGCACCTCCTTCTCCAGTTGAATCCAGCCCTTCTGAACTTTCATGTACTGGGCATTGAACTCGGCAATGAGCTCCTGGTTCTCCTCTTCAGCACACCACTCCATGAACTTTGGTTTGCTGTCAGCCGTGTCTATGTCCTCCAACGCTGGGGAGTCATCATTCCCTGAACTGCTTTCGTCCCTCGGTTTAGGGATCGGTTGCACAGACTCCTTCCCTGGTGGGCTCTTTTTTGTGGTGTCTACAGGTGCAGGTGCGTGTCTTAAGTTATAAAACTGCAGGGCGACTTTTTTATGTTTTGCAGCCTTTGCTGGAAGATGCTTGCTTCCACCTCTGCTGCTGGGACATGGAGGTGAATTGGCCATCGGCTCGTAGTTCTCCAGCTTGCCTGTGCCCATGGCACTGTTGCAGCCCTCCTCATCCTTTGTGCTGGCATCGCTTGTTTTCACATCCACTTGCTTGGCATCGCCTGTTTTCACATCCACTTGCTTGGCATCATTTGTAGGCATGCTGCTCTCCGGAGGGAGGGGAATACTTCTCTTCTCAGAATCAGCCTGGATGCCAATTTCCAGCATCTCTCCTGGTTGACTTTGGCTGCCATTAGCAGGGGGGTCATCTTTAGAGGAATTTTCTCCCTCTGATGCAGTCTCTTTCACTAAGATGCTTTTATAGGTTTGTCTGGTAGTGACACCATTCTCACCTGGCCGCTGCTCAGTGATGCTCTCTGGAGCCTGGCCGGTGCCTGGCCCCTCGCTGGTTTTGAGCAGCACATCAGGGAAGCAGTCGTTTGGGAAGTGCAGGGATGCTGCCCCATCCAGGTGTACTTCTCTCTTGAACCGCTTAGCACCAGGGCTCTTGGAGATTTTGACCTGAAGGCACGGAAGCTGCACAGAGCTGGAAGAACCAGGGTCCTCAGCACTGCCTTCAGTGGGTGACGGGGATTGCTGGCTTCGGAGACGCCGGTCTGATGCCACAAGCACTCTCCTGCCTTTCTTTCGCTTCTTGTCTAGACTGTCTTTGGAAGAGACAAAGTCTTTCCCTGCAGTGTCTGAGCCGTCAGGTTCAGGCAGCATTTCCCCTTCAATGGGCTCTTTTTCACCTGCTGGGCTATTATTCTGCACTGCCTCCCCTTCTGAGATTTCGGGGAGGGCTGTGCTGGCCAGCACAGCCTCCTCTTGCTCAAGGGAGCCGTCACCCACCATACCTGATAATTCGGCTTCTGGTTCAGCATCGATGTTTTTGTTCACATTCGTGCACTGCAAGGTGGCAGGGGGCTCTGGGGGGCTCTCCCTGTCCATGGTGGCAGGGGGTTCATCAGGAGCCTGCCGGCCTGGAGAGCATCGGGAGGTCTCTGCCGGACACAGTCCACAGGGCTCCATGTCTCCCACACCTGGAAGCTGGGCAGGATCCCTGGCACCATCATGGGCCAGGGATGCTGTGTCCGCAGCAGCAGAGAGCTGCAAGGGGGACTTTGGCTCCGGGCTGGCGGGGAGGTCTGGATCAGTTTGTACGTCAGAGCCTGGACAACCTTCCTCTCCTCTGGGTGCTTCTGAGATGGGAAGGGCAGCAAAATCGTCAGCCTGCCTGCTGCCACTGCTGTCCCCGGAGGAGCCCAGGCTGCTGCCAGCCTCCCAGGGGATGGTGCCTCCTGCTCTCATCCCCCCTTCTTCGGTGGGAGGGGAGCCAGGGGTTGGCAAGCTGGCCAAGCTGTCCTCTTTCTGGGGGCTGGGTGGAGCAGAGAGGGAGAAGAAGGGCACGGCCATGGTGGCTTCCCTCGACCGCAGCGCCCGGGTATCCCGGAGCTGCACAGAGCCCAGCTCAGCTTTCTCTTTCATTTCACGGCTGGTTGGTGCCCCTTTAGCCAGGAGCCTCAGGGAAACCCTCTTCTCGCCTTCCCGTCCTGCCCCTGCAGACCCCCCCACCGAAAGCACCAGGGGTGGCTTAGCGCTTACAAGGGCCTCTGTTCGCAGTGCTGGGCTGCTCCCCCTCTCCTCCGTCCGGGAGCTCTTAACCAGCGTGCGGACAGTTGGGAGCTCACAGCACTCCCCGTTGAAGTAGTACCCCCGTGTGCTCTTCCTTGCCGTCTTGCGGGATGACACCGACCGCTGGCTCTCGAAATGGCACTCGGTGATGGGCTGGCTGATGTAGACCACGTCGCACTGGTTGTCATAGTCGTTGATCCTCAGCCCCGATGCCTTCTTGCTCTTCCGAGTGGATCTGAGGGAGGCTGCCTTGGCACGGGGGTGCCCGCTGGGGGTCCGGTGGGTGGCTGGCGCAGCACTGGCGGGCAGCCAGCCCTCTTTGGACTTGTCGAGCGGGCCCTTGTCGGCCGCGTGCAGGTGGCAGCCTGCCTTGCCCTTGGCCACGGCGTGCAGGTGGTTTTCTTGCTTTGGTCTCGCATCTTGTTCTTTTGTGTCTAAGTCCTGGTGCAAAGATGTTTTTGAGCTGCATTGCAAAGTGTTCTCTTTGTCGGCTCTGCGAGGGGGGGTCACTGCAAAGCCAGGATCCCAGGACTCTTCTGGAAGAGCTCTGAAAGAGCTCTTTTGGGACCCCAGACAGCTGTCTAAGCTGTCCTCGCTGCCATTCACATTTGCCACTTTGACCGAGATATAACCTTCCACAAGAGTCTTACCTGCTAGCTGCTCTTTATTGTCCTCACACTTTCTGACACCGGCTTCTTGCTCGTGTCCAGCAGCTTGCTGCCCTTCCAGGCTCTTTGCGGCATGATGGAAATTCAAAGAGGAAGAGTTCAACGTGCTGAGGTATCCTTGGGTGGAGCTATCCTTTGGACTAGCAGAACGAAGCCTGGTGACAGGGAGCTCGGAGAATTCCCTTCTCAAAGCAGGACTAGAGCTCTCTGCTCTGTCCAGAGACTTCAGCTCTGCCGGCTGCTTCGGGGCTTGTCCCATAACATGCAGGGGGACAACAGACCCCGACTGTCCTGGGTCCGAGGAAGAAGGGGGCTTTGATTCAGTACAAGTACCACCCTTATCGTGATTTTCAGTGCTTCGCTGGCTACAACCAGAGCCACAAGTAGAGGCCTCCATGCTCTCAGATTCAAACAACTGCTGGCCTTCAGAGTCTGGTTGTACTTCAGTGTATATGTCGTTTAGCACACGAATGAATTGCTTCTGGTGATGTGTACACAGTCTGACCATAAACTTTTCCAGTGGAGACTTCGGCTGATTGTTAGAGTCTATTGCTATTGTCTCTGCTGCATCCTCACTAGAGAGACAAAGAAAGAAGCAATCAGTAACATGTCCCAGGGAATAAAAGTTTATGCTGCAAAACTGGAATAATCCTTTTCCTCCCACTCAGGCATATTGCTTGCCCAACCTCCAGGTGAGATCAAGCATCCTGTTGTTACGGGGCTGGCAGGTATCCCTTCAGTCCCCAGTGTGCACAGTTATGTATGCATACAGCTGGCAGGACACGGACTGCACTTTTGTTTGTCTCCCACTGCCAGAGCACCCATAATTACACTTCTGCCGAGGACATCCTGGTGTCCAGGCACCATGTGACATGTTCAAAGCAAACCTAAATTTCCCAGTGAGAATCAGATTTAATATCTGCATGGTGCCCAGTGGAGAAGGCTCAGCACTTCTGGGACCCACCAGGATGACTGCGCACCTCTGCATGCTTGATCTGCTCAGCCAGACTGGGTGGGAGCAGAGCAGCATCCCAGCTGGGCAGCCAGATGCCAGAAATCTTGAACTACTGCAAGTCTTCAAATTCTGCTTACGCTTTGTTGGCAGAAGATGGGTCTAGGGCAAACTGAGCAGATCTAAGCCTCCTCTGTAATCAGTGCCGCAGAAATTTTGGTGAGCTCCCAGCCCCCAGGACATGCAGGCAGCAATGCACCCTTGTGTGGTGCAGTGCCTTGCCATTTGCCCTAACCTTTGATTTACTGCCATTTAATAAAGTGGCTCTGCAGCTGATGGGCTGACTGTCAACGTGCAGTGGTCACTCAGAAAGGTGTGCTTCTACAGCACAGGATCACTGCCACTAGCTAGCTCTCAAACCGAGGAGATTATCATTTACCTGCTTGGCAGAGGCACTTAATTAGGACTTACTGCTGGAGAGGTTAAGGGATAATTACTCAGTGTTTGCATGAACTCATCAGGAGTGCCATGCCAGGTGCTGCTATCAAGACCATATCTGTTCCCAGTGGCAGCACAGGCGATTCCCACCCAGTCCTCGCCACACCAAGGAGGCTGTGTGCCTTGACACCCATGCTGCCCGGCACAGAATCTTTGCCAGCAACGCTGGGTTGCTTTGCAGTAACAGTTGCACTTTGCACCTCCTGGCCTTGTACCGGAGGAGTGAAAGTCATTCCCCCCCAGCCTTGCTCTCCCGCCCCAGCATTGGACACCGACCTCGCTTGCTCAGCTGGCTCGAGAGGGGCAACGCTTATCGCAGGGTTCAGAGCCAGGGTTGGGAAAAGAAGCTTTATCCAGAGTGGGTATTCCCTCCCCACGGTGCCGGGCGCAGGGCTAGACAGGCAGACAGGGAGGAAGAGCCCCAGCTCAGCGGAGCCGTCAGCAGAGAGGAGGAGGGAAAGCCAGGGACCGGAGCCAGCCATGCTCGGTGGCAGCCGGCATGCTGGAGCCGGCCCCGGGCAGCCCTCACCTGCTGCTTACTTACTGCTTGCTGGCTGCTTTCTTTGAACTGACAAGGGCCAGGGAGGCACCTCCAGCAACCTGCTTCCCCCCTGCTCGTGAGGTCTGCTCCCCTACTTGGCAAAGGGCAGGGAAAGGTGCCCAGGGGCCGCTTCGGACCCCAGGCTGGCCAGGTGGCACCCAGTCTCCTCTTCACCCAGAAATGCTAGGCTGCAGCCAAGACTGCCCTGAGCATCTGCTAGCCAGCCCTTTGCTTTCCTGTTTGCCCAAATTTTTAAGCATAATGAAGCTGAGCCTCTCAATCACGGCCGCTCAGTTTCCTTAAAGGCTTCTTGGGCAGGGGTTTCCCAAAACCACCCAGAAAGGCTGAGCGAGCTCAGCTTGCCGAATGTGCTCCGGCACCTCCAGAACATACTCCCGGGGTTAGCAATAAACAACGTACCTCGAGACTGCTTTACTACACCCAGGCAAGAAAAACACCCTTCAGCAACCGTCTCAACTGGTTCTACCTGGAGCTGTGATGACTTTCAATTTGCAGTGCCTGGGATTAGTTTAAATAAAAATGCTCAGGTACAACCTGGCCCCTCTCCAGATCCCTGCATGGGAAGGGTTATGTCAGCCAGGATCTCTTACACAGCCCAGCTCCTCCCCTTGCCCTGCTGAATAACAAAGGAGATAAAAAACCTTTCACCCCCCTGCAAGAGGAGGGCTTGGAACAGGGGGCTTTGCGAAGAGGCAGAGCTCAGCACAACTTTTTTTCCACCTTTGCAAAGAGGGCAGTTGCTTTCCTCTTACCTGCACACAAGCCCAGCTCCTAAGAGCAGCAGCCATCTTCCCCCAGCAAGACCAAATTTATAACGGCAGCAGCAGAGGTGTGGCTCTGCCCCTGCCCACCCTGCTGCCACGCTCCCCAGGCAGCCTTGGGAAGCAATTACGGTGGCAAAACAGCCACCCCCTCCTTGCCAGGGCACCTTTGGATGCTACACGCAAATGGCTGCAAAGGAAGAGCCCATGACGTAGGCGAAGCAGTTGCCCAGGTGGGTGGCGAGGAAGAAAAGGTGAGCTACAGGCTGGGTGATGCCTGGTCAGGGAGGAGATTGTGGGTCTGCGTACAGAGTCCCTAATTTGGGAGAAGGGACCAAAGTGGCCGGGCACAGTCCTTCCTCGCCTTGCAGTAGCAATGCCGAATGCAGCTGGTCGCAGGTCATGCCTGCTTTGCACAGGTGTGTGGGGCTGGAAAAGACCCGTGTCCTGCTTGTATGGCGGAGAAGACCTGGGCTCCCTGGTCCTAAAGGCTCCAGGGTGGCATTTCTGCCTTGCCTTCAACTAGTTTCTTCCTCTGAAGCGTGACTGAGGCCATGGTGCTTATTTTCACCTTACTTGCCCCACTGTACTCCAAGGAGTCAATCTGAGATACACACAGCTTGTCAAGCTGTAAATTTAAAAAACAGATAAATATTTTTCCTGCTTGACAAAGGAAATAAATCCATTCAGCCTCAATGCCCTTTGTCCTTAGAAGACTCATCTCACACTCAGCAACACAGTTCACCCGCTTCTGTGGGTGTGTTGCATTCAGGGTCCTCTGCTTTCACGTTGCTTTGACTCAAAGATAGGCTGCAACGTCTCACCGTGAGCTCATCTGCTCCTTCCCCAGCCCACCCCTGTTTGGGTACTGCAGGCAGTATCCCCTTTTTCTCAGTTTCAAAGGATAACCTTGAGGCAGAATTCTCCCCATCACCTGCAGCTGGGCTCTGAGCATGTGCTGGATCCCACCTCGGTCCTTCTTCTCCCCGTCCCCACAGGCTGCTGAGCTGCAGCCTGGGCCTCTCCATCTCCAGATCTCCCAGAAACAGCTCTGTGCTCCCTGGGACTCAGTAATCTCTGTGCCTTGATAGCTGCCCAGCATTTCCCACCATTCCTGTCTGTTCTAGCTGTTATTACTAAATAAAATTTGCCCATGGCCATTCTCTTGCCTGGTGGCTGGTGGACGCAGGATTGCCTGCATCCTCGCTACTTAAGGCAGTTTCGGAGAAGAGCTTCTATTGTGCTCAGGTGTAACAGAAGAGTTTATTTCAAGTGCCCCACAGCTTCAGGCAGGGTTGCTTACAGATTGTGTAAACTGTTGCAGAGAAACTATTTATTTACGCGGCTTATCAGTGAGGAGAGGAGAGGTGAGCTGATTGCAGAGCTGAAGTGCCTTCCCGGGGGAAGGTGCTGGCTACTAACAGGCTCCTCATCCCTGCTGGCCAAGGCACAGCAGGAGCTGAAGACTGATTGGTGAATACAGAGGATGGGAATTGGGAACATGGTTTTAAACGGGAGGAAAAATTGTTCTCGAGAGGCAGCTGCCCCTATCTCCGAAGAGCCTGCCTTTTGGGAGGGACAGGTCAGCCCTGCACAAGCTGCTGGGCTTAGCAGACAAGTGAGAGAGCCTGGGGCTGCCCATACTGTCTGCAGCCTCTCCCCGGTGCCCATGCTCACCCCTTCCCACAGGGCTTGGCCTGAGGCTCTCTTAGGTTTGGGTGTGCATGACGAATGTGTCATCTCTCTCAAGGGCTGGAGAAGTCACAAGCCTACTTCAGCTCCATGGCTGGGGAGAGGTGACTTACTGGGAACCCTCTATGCCTATAGCCAAGCTGCAAGTGTAGTCACAAACCCCTATGGGGTACCCAGAAGGATTCACTGCGATGGGAGAGACAACCCACCTGCCAGTGAGCTTTCCTGCAGAGCCTGGGAGATGGCAGCTCTGCCCTTTCTGGCCACCAGCCTGGAAAGCTGCCTACACAAGGCTGTGGCTGCTGGAGGCTCCTCTGCTCCTGTGCCCGAACGCCCCGCTGCACGTGTCGCCCCGTGCCGGCACTGGGCACCTGGGTGTCCCAAGCAAATCTTATCACCTGAGCCCCTCCCTACCTCTTGGCCCTTCTAGCTTTCCCAGGGCAGCCCTGTTCCCTCCTCCTTCCCTGCTTGCCGCAGAAGGTGTCAGAGGCATCAAGGGGCAGGAGCTGTCAGAGACACAAACGGAGCTGTTGCTACGCAACCCTGGCGGTGCAGCAATTAACGCTGGGGAAAACGTGCTGTGCTCTAAAGCTATTTGCATAGCTGCGTGCTGCAATACATTTGTTTGCATTGTGCCTCTGCTGTTTAGTGGAGTTTGCAGTCAGCCCTCCTCCAGCTCTTGCTGGGGGCGGGGGGACTTGGGGCTTCCAACAAAGGCCACGCGGTTGGGGATGATGGGTCTGGGGGGAGGCAGTGGTTTGTCTGTCCATAACACCTATAGATTGCACAGGTATAGGATGTACAGTATGGGGGGGAAAGGACAAGTTATCTGGATTTTATCCTGTGCAACCCAAGGAGCCTTGCCCATCTCGCGGAGCCGGCTCCAGCTGTGCCCCTGACCCACTGGTGGGGTTGCTGCATCTCCCCTTTTCCGGGTGCACCGGGATAACACTGCACTTGTTCTGCTTGTGAATGCCAGAAACAGAGCTTTACAGGCAGCCCAGCCTGCCTGTGTTTCAAGAGTGTATTTTGGTGGGGAGCAAAGGGGAGAAGAAAGAGAGGGAGAAAGAAATCAACTGGTTCATACCAACCTACCTGGGACGCCGGTCTCCGAAAACCTGCTGATTGCCAACTGCAATCTTCTGGTTTGCCCACCCCAAGTTTCTCACTATTGAACATGAAGCCTGTGCCCTTTTTGGGTTTCTTTTTTTAGCCCTTGAACATTGGTTTGATTGATTATAAGTTTACAGGTATGTTTTGTACCTCAGAGGCACAAGAAGCAGCAGCAGAACAAAAGTTCAAGGCTAAGTGTTTCTGTTCCTTTCAGACCACTCTAAGCACCAGGATTATAGCTCTGTAAAAAACCCAAAACATAGCTATAAACTTATAAAATCCAATTTAGTATTTTTACGGGGATGACCTCTCCCTTCCCTCTTCTGCTGTCACACAGCTGATCGTGCCAGTTGGTGGAGTGCTGCCTCGCACCCCCCAAAACCAGAGGTACCACTGGAGTACTCCACCAAGCCGAAGGGTGCCTTGGAAACCTGGCTAAAAGGAGAGATTTGAGAAACGTGGATGACTAAGAAGAAAGCCTAACTTGCGAGTGATGCTCTCCATCAGCTGCACTCAAAGCACTGACCGTGCCCACTTTGACCCCAAGGCCGGAGGCAGCGTCTCGCGGCTCTTGGGTGGCATCTCCAGCCCTGATGGTTTCAGCCACTTCGTTTATTTTTCAGGGCGAGTGGAAATGCCACTTTGAGGGATTGCAAAGGAGGAGCAGCCTCTAAAAGGAGCTCGTTCACCACTGGCGGTCAGGTGAGCTGACCCCAGCCCCAGGGGTGTTGTGAATCCTGCATGCTAAATATGTGCTTGAAAGTGGCTGTGGCTGCGGGTTGCCAAAGGTAGGCTCGCTTCCCCCCGTGCCAGAGAGGCTGTATGCTGAGCCACAGAAGGGTCTTGCCCAATGGAAGGGGAAAATGAGTTCTTTGCCAGCCCCAGTTTGGCTTGCTGGAGTAGCTATGCAAAAGCAAACAGTGGTGAAAGGCACTGGACCAAGGCAGGAGGTCGCACTGTGTCTTTCGGTGGCAGCCCACACCAATGTCACCGCACTGGACATTGAGCCATGGCTACTGCCAGCTCTCCATCTGAAATTATTGTCCCGGGGCAGCAAAAAGCAACCCATGTTCCATCTTCCCTGCTCCATTTGACAAGCAGTATTGTACTCAAACCCATCTTCACTCATAGCTGCAGCAAAGACCTCGTGCTTTGAGAGGTGGAGGTGAGGGGACACGTTTCCTTCTGCTGGCACCGCTCTGGGATGTGGCAATCCCTTGCAGGGGACGGGCAAAACAGCCATGTAAGCCACTGCAGCCAGATTTTCTGCAGCCCATCTCTCAAAGCCCCAGTTAAAGGCTGACACTGGATGTACCAGTTTAAATGCCTGTATTCCAATCCTCAGAAATATGCCTAACACCCCACACAGATGAATGAGTCCCTTCACACCTCTGTGGGTGCTACAGTAATTCTCTCTCGCTGCACTGAAAAAAACCAGAAAAGCAGCACAGAAAGAGCTGAGGCTCCATGCAACAGCTAGGAAGGAGAAAAAGCATTTGTCTTCTCTAAATTAAAAGCTGAAGTTGTGCAAAGCACAGCCAAAATAACTATTGAAATATCGCTGCTGGGTTCTCAAGGCCCCTGAATTTACGCCGTCCTTGGTGACGCACGTGGGGATGGATTGAGCTTGCATTTCAACTGAAAAGCAGGAAGAAACAAGTTATAGATGGGTTTTGTTTGGTTGGGGTTTTTGTCAGCTGCGTGTATTCGTCAAGGTATCCAGGTTGTACAATAAGCCAAGTGACTGCATAAACAACAGACATCCATTACAGATTCAGACTTTTAACCCTTCAGAGTAGTGTCTTTTCTTTATTTTTAAAGTAGCTAAACATTAAAAATCACCTTCTCCCCACCTGTAGCCAAATAAAAATCAAACCAAAGTTGATTTTACATTAAAAAACCCCAGCAACCTCAAATAAGTTTATCTTTTTTATATTCCTGTCATAGCTTCCTCCACTCCCACCTTCCCCAAGTAACTAACCCAATCGTATTCTATAGTAGTTTATCATCACTTGTGATACTTCTAATACAATATTTAATGACTAATTAAAAATCTTACCACTGAGCTATTGCTTTAAAACCAAGGGAAATTTATCATGTTGGAAACATTATTCTACGTACTAGCTTTCAAAGCCTTTCCAGAACTGTCCTTGCTAATTTTTCTAATTATCAAGGTCATCTGGGATCTGCTCTTTAAGGAAAAATTACCATGAGTGTTTCTCTCTGAGGCAGTACTCAGCATCTTCCCTGAGCTAGGTGCTCCAAAAGAATAGGTAGCACCAGAAGACCAGAATAGATAGAAAAACAGACAGCACCAGAAGATACATAACAAAAGCATTCAGGGCAAAAAAAAAAAGTTCTTACAATGATTTTCACAGCTTTGCACATGTTTTAAAAAAAGCAGCACCCACATAAGGCAAAGGAGAACAAACCACAGGGACCAGTCCTATGGAGCAGGGAGGGATGGCCAAGTATCTTTAACAGTCCCATGTATGAGCTGGGAACGCTTGCTGGCTCTGGACCCAAGGTGAGGCAAGTGTATGGCTTCTCCCCTGCTCAGGAGCCCATTGCTGTCAGCTCCCCGTCTGTCCCACAGTAACCTGGGGACAAAGCTTTCCTACTCAGCCCTCGGGCATGCACATGCAGGTCAGCAGGAGCCACTGCAACCGCAGGCAAACCCCCCACCGAAGGTGCACTCATCTGCAGTAAATGAAGGCTTGTGAGCAGGATATGCTGCGCTGTGATAAATCCCACCTTCCCTTCCTATGCTGCACCTATACTGCAGGGCTGCACCTGTGGGGTGGAAGAAAACCCAAATGCCCTCTCTGCAGACGTTGCTGGTCCCAGCTCCAACAGGCACATCACCACGCACAGCCACTGCCTACTTCTAGAAGTCTTCAAGGACTTCAAAGACTGCAAATATCCAGGATTATTTTTTTTTTCCCAACATGGATATGAAAAAACAAATGCAGCAACTAGGCAGAGTGCTCACTAGAGCTAAATACACTCAGCACAACCCAGTCACCAAACCTTGGGAGGGGCCAGTGGAAGACATTTGGAGAGCAGGGGGTATCTTGGGTGTAATTAACAGACGTTGGGGGATATGACCCCATTTCAGATAACCCAGAGATTCAGATAATTGGGCCTCAGATAATCGGGCCTCAGATAATCAAGGCCACACTGTTAGTAGAAACAGTACAACTCTTAACGCAGCGCTCCCCACGTGTGGATGCCGTACCTCCTTGCACGAAAATGCCTACTGAAATTTGAATTAGTGGTTTGATATGTGTCGGTATTCTGTCAACTGCTGGGCTGAGCAGCAAACCCTGTTTCTGATGCACCACTTTGGCTGGCTGCTTGGGAAATAGGTTAAGGCAGAGAGAGTGGATTGCAGCCCCGGATGCCTGGGGACGAGGCTGTCTCAGAGCTGACGGGCTAGGTAAGCTCTGTTTTGAAAGTGGGTTAATTTAACTGCCATTCAACTACCATTAAATGATGTAGGTTAATTTTATAGTCAGATAACTATTAAGAAACCAAAACATAAGGCAGGAAATGTCTCTATGCATGCCAGTAGGGAGAGGTTTCCTCTGTGCTAATGCACACCCCTCCCCTTCAGCTCAAACCTCATCCTTCCATTTCTGCACATCCCTCACATCATCTCTTTTTTTTTTTAACCCTTGTCATTACATACTATTGTCCTTTCTCCCCTACTTAAGAAAGTCTGTTCTCCTCTCAAACATTCACCTTGGTATCTCAGCCCACAATTATTTTTCTCCTTCATTTACATCGTCGCACATCTCAATGCTAAAAGAAGACTAACAAATAAACCTTGTCTGACCACAGCGAATGTCCACTAAAAAAGGTCCCATTTCCCCCACGCATCTGATATTTATCCAGCTATATGGCAAACTGAGGCAGGGAACTACACCTTGCTTTGCATGTAACACGCCATCACCACTAATACACCCTGTTTTCTTTAGGGTTATTTACTGTATTTAAAGCATCCTCGAATTTTGGCAGTTTAGCCTTTATAATTGGACGCCACAGTTAAAATGTACTTTATCTCTGTGTGATTTTCCTTCTCACAGCATAATGATAGGTATTGTTTGTTTCTTTATGCTGGGGACAAAACCCATCAATTGCTGGTTTGCCATAAAGAGAAAAATAAAAGGAAAAAAAATTATGAACCACAGCTTTAGCCTGCAAAGGAACAGACCCCTTGGAAAAAGCTGAAGTGACTCATCACTCCTCACACACAGTGAGGAAGGAGCAAGCACCAGAGCCAGGCAGATCCCCCTGAGATGCCTTCACAGATTGCCTCCCTCTGACTTCTCCACCTCCCTGGTCCCACTGCTCCCACTAGCAAGAAAATCAGTCCCTAACCTTCGTAGAGGAAACTAAAGCGATGATGGCCCATTAGCACATGCTGCCCATCAAGCACTCACGGATCTCCTGTACCACAGACGTTTTTTATCATATTAACAGTAAGTGCACTACGCAAACCCTGAAAGCTCAGAGAAAGGAACTCACGCTTAACCATGCGGTGGTAACAAGACCACAGCACTAACAGGATGTTGGCATTTTCACTGTGCTTTATATGACCAGAGAAATACAGAATGTGACCAACCTCAGAAATCGCAGCAAAACCACCTCTGAAAAATCCTCCTCACAGTGACTCACACATTCAGATGGCAATGCCAGAGCCCAAACCACGTACACTGTGGGGATTTCTGACCCACAAAAGGCTGAGTGACAGATTCCCTGTTGTCCTGCTGAGCCTTGCTACTCTTATTAATCTCGTGAGGAAAGTCTTTTTTTTCACTTGGGAGCTATAAAAGAACAGACGAAACAGCCAAAACCCAAATCTCATCAACCTGCTCTTTTCCAGCACTAAGCAGCTACCTTTGTCACTTTGTGCTAGGTTACATTGATTTTAAGTTTTGTTACTAATTATTATTCCTAATTTAATAATAAGATCATTAAAGGAGCTGCAAGGCATATTTCTTTTAAATCCAGATTTATGTTATTTTTGCTTTTATCAATTAAGAATCCAGTCTACACTCAAACAGAAGTAAAGGCACTGATATAAGGACAGGTATAGGCAAGAAGGCTAGAATTAAAGAGCAGTCAAGCAGTCTCCCTTACCGTACACACTTGTGTCTGTCTATTACAGAAAAGCCAACACAGGTCCTGAAACAGGAGCAAAAATCTACTTTTTTTTATGCATCAACAGAAAAGCTCACTGAATTACGGCTAAGCAGACCCCTAGGGAGCAGTGATGTTAGGTAGCTGTCACCATGGTCCAACAAGAACTTTGTTATTAGCAAACACACTTCAGGCACCGAGTAAGCTGGTTTAACTTTCACATCTCAGGCTGATGTTTGATGGTTAGAAATCAGAAGAAAATTTGTATTACCGTACAAATAGAGTACATTTGTTATGGTAGCTTCTTATGCAAAACCAGTATCTTACAGTGTCTTTTTTACAGCTTCCTTTCAAAGTCAAACAGTTTGTTTTAAACCACTGCTAACACCTCACATGCAGCTTTAAAGGCCTGAAAGAAAGCTTTGGAAGATAACCATGTGCGACCACAGCACACCTGAAAACATGAAAAAAACTATACCACCACCTCCACCTAAAACAGGAACATGGTGGAAACTAGTAGATTCTCCAAGCAACCACCTCAGGCTTAGATTGCAGCAAGGTCCCAGCACAGGTATCAGCTGTTTATATGAAAACCCCTTCACATGTGTGGGGAAGCCATTCAGCTTCTCCAAGTGTCAGTTTTTCCCCTGCAGAGTCTGAGTAAATCTCAAGAATTAGTGTCAGAGCCTTCCTCTAAAGCTTAGTGAGAAGAAAAATGCAGTCAAAGGCTCAGCTTTAAGAAAGGAAACCATAAACGCCCCTTTCAAAGTTAGGAATGTCATTCCAAAATGAGTTAAGCAAGTCCTACACTTTATTAGCTGGGCAGGAAGGACCTGGGTGACATGATGAAGGGACCTGGGTGCATGTCAGCAAAAACCCACAAACCTTAGCAGGTGTAACAAAACTGCCTATTTAGCACTGTAATTTTTACAGACGGTTTGCTGATATGATAACCCTGTACAGACAAACCACTCCTGTCAGCAGAAGGCTGTCTGATCTGCACCTGGAGGCAGGAGTCCAGCAAAGGTAGGCATGCAGGCTGTGACTGAGCTAGCCCAGGTAACAGCAGGAAGGGAGATAAGGCAGGAGCCACCGCACAGGCTGGGAGAAACCTGTTGCTAGATCCACTGCAGGCTTTCGCACTGGCTGCAGCTGAAGCCTCTGCCCTGTCCTTTAGGGCATTACTGTGGGCACTTGGTAGGTTACAGCCTGAGACTCTGGTTGGTCCCTTAGGGAGATGCAGCTGTATTTTCATACAGGCAGTCTTTGCATTTTCAGGCAGCAGTGCTTATATTTCTACACTCTGAAATATACCTTAAGCACTTTTCATTTTAGCTGAGCTTTTAAACAATTCCTGGAGATTTGAGCTGTAGCCATCTTGTAAAAAAATGCGCCTTTTAGTCAAGTGTGTACAGAATAGACCTCCTGCAGAGCTGCATAACACCTGCATAGGAGGAGGAAGCAAGAGAAGATTTTAGAAGTTCTCTTTCAAATCCAACGTGTAAGTTTTGATATGTTAAAAGTGACCTGTAAAAATAAGATGCAAATCTTTTATGCTCCCTCTTCATGATACTAAAAGAGATCTTTTAAAGGTTGTGTTGTCTGGGGTTTTCAGAGAGGTGTGCAGGAAGGAACTTAATTCATAATTCACAAGTGTGAAATCACTCACATTTCTTCTGAACTTCCTACTAGACAACTGAAAACATCTTGGATTTTAAGTCAGAGTCTGCATCAAATGTACCAGATCAGGTGAAACAGTACTCCCACAAACGGTGTTACGTGGGATCCTTCCAGCATTGTAACATCTATTACAGTATCTTGAGAATAACTGTATTAAAAAGATCAAGTTTTATTTTAATCTCTTTGCCATCTTCATTGTATCAAACTATATATTCCTGGATTTGCCCCTAATGCTTCAAGCTCTGTTTTTGAAACTGCTTTTGGTCTGTACCTCTGCTCCTCTGTACATGAATCACATTCCTAAATAGGTCTACAAACCTGTCACTCGCTTCCAGTTAAAACCACAGTTCAGCAAGCACCCATGGCTGGGCATCTGCTGGAGCCCAGTTTGCAGATTAAGAAATCAGTGATTTGCTGAAGCATCTTCCTCAATCGGGATTTAAATCCTCCCCCTCCCCACAGACCCACTTTCGTCATGCCTCTAGGAAATTAGAGAGCTCAGCACGCTCAGGCAGAAAGCCACCAGTGATCCGCCTGAGGATGCCAGAGCAAGCTTTGCATTGCTGCTGTTTGACTCTGAGCAGCCATGACATAAGGGCTTGGTTTTGGTTGCACGAGAAGATGAAATTGTGATGCTCAGGAATTTCCTTAATTAAATCAGCTTCACTCACAAAACTTAAATTTCCAACACAAGAGTGTTTCAGATCCTTCATGCTGAGGTCCGGCAGTTGCTACTTTCAGGTCTAATATTAATCCCAGCACTTGCAGGTAGTGACCTGAATGAAGCCTTCTGCTTTTCCCTTCACAGAAGCACACATTTTCACAAGGAGCATCAGCAGAGCCCCTCATTTCCCATCTGCTAGAGTAGAAAGTGACACAGGTGTTATGTGGGGCTACAGTCCACTGCTACTCCATGAAGGATCTGTTACTTCAGAAGGCAACCAGATATGCTCCTGCAGGTTCAGAAGAGGCAGCTGCCCCTTCCAAAACCAAATGGAGTAGCTCAAATCCCATCTTGAGTCAAAACGAGCTGAGGCAAATTAGCAGAAGACCTTTTAAGCTGCCTAAAAGGGCTAATTAGGTTTCTTTTCTACTTCTATGACAACAGCATGGATGCTTCTTTCCAGGTCTGGGTGCAACATCTTGTGCACTCTTGTCATGATACATATTTGTATTACAGAAAACAGCTTTAAAAGAAGAATTCAAGACTGTGTTCCTTTAAGTCTGAACAACTTCAGCTTAACAGTGCAAGACCATCAGCAAGTCCTCCAAGAAAACCAGAAAAACTTTGTATTTCTGACAATTGCAGGACTAAAAGTGTCAATTAAAAATGTTCTCGGAAAAGCTTGCAGAGTGTAATACATCCTAAAGAATGGCAGATGGGAATATGGTTCATCACTTTCAAAGGCTATTTTCATAGATTTGACAGATGTATTCAGACATACAGAAAAAAATATGATAAATGCTAGTTTACAGCACAAGGCTTTCAAGCTATTTACACATAAAGACTCACTATTCCTGAGTAAGTGTAAGATGTAGTCTCTAGGCAAACCAAGTTTATTTAAAAGATATTTTCCCAGTAAAGCTAAACTAATGACAACACCCAGCTACCTTACCATTTTGCTTTTTGTTTTTAATACCAGTACTAGTATACAAGGAATACAATAGTTAGTTTGCAATGTAAGTTATTTAAGGATCTTAAAAAAAAAAAAAGTCACTGAAAAATCATATTAGCAAATGCAAACCCTAAATTACCTACTTTTCAATAGCACAAGCTAAGAAAGGCAATTTCTCAGGAGAAATGAAACCTGGGCTAGAGAATGTGCAGCAATCTTAAATTTTCCTAAAGCTAAGAAATCCCTATGCATCACTCTCAAAATCATCCTAAGACTGAACACAAAGGTTAGCAGAAATGCCTAAACTCACGTGGGTTCCATTATACACCACTTACTGTAACCTACTTTTTAGTATTCAGCATTTCAGTATCAATAATGCATAACATCAAAAGTAGTTCAACCCAAAGTACAGTTGCGAGAAAGTAAACGTGGGTCTCCAACAAGGGCCAGCTGAAGCATGGTGTCACTGCTGAATTTGCCTTGTGCCCCTGTGCAGAAGGACAGCAGGACAGAGCTTTCCATAAATTAACTGGGAGCTGGGGACCTTCCCCCTCTGCAGAGGGAGGACTGGTGGCCACAGAGAGAATAAAAGCAACACCAGTGCCTACTGGTGCAAGCGAGCAGCTAAGCAACCTCCCTCAGCCTGGCACCATCTCCTCTGGTAAACAACCGAGCTGCTCAAAAAGGCCCGCTGCCCCGCTGCCTCACCCTGCGCACGCAGACTGCGCATGCTAGCCAAACCGAACCACACATGGCAATGGCCAGGGTTCCCAGCAAGGCTTTTATTACCACTGTTCCTACCTTGACTCATTACTAAGTGCTCAATGAACAAGCCTACATCACTTTTTTTTTTTTTTTTGTTTTCCCCCTGAGATACTGTTCGTTCTTCATCAGATAAATTATTTAACATGAAAGAAGGTGGCCAGGGAAGAACAAATTAGAGTATGGGAGTTCATGAGACCAGGCTGCTACGAGACAGCGTTGCAGCTTTCACATGTATTCCCTACTCAGCTGCTAAAGCAGCTTTATCGCCAATCCTATTTAGGACAAGAACCAGAGTATGGAGACTCCAAAGCTCGATCCTTTGGCCAGAATTTGCTTTACCTTCTATTTTCACTTCCCTGCTTCTCTTGATTTGTGATAGTTTGCATTTCATAACTTCAGGTGATTAGCGTGGGCATTTAGGAAGCACACTAGAAACAACAGAATTGGAACCCCTTAAAGTTTTTCACAACAAAATTTATTAGAAGAATAGTGGTTTTGAAAAGTCTAGCATCCAGTGAAAACTACCATACACAACGTTACAGCTGGGAATGTGTTTCCAAAATGACATGGTCAAATAATACAATGGAGCCATTAAATCTTACACATGCACAACAAGAGAATTAGCGCTTTGACATACAATGCAAAAAATAAATGGACCACATGAAATAAAAATTTTAAAGTACTTATCACATACATTAAGACACAGCTTATTTAGTCCAGTCAAAAAATCAGAACTGCATTAAAAAAAATTAATGTAGTGCAATCAAACCAAAAACCTTAATTTGTGATCATAAGTGCTCTACTACATAAAACATTGATCATAGCAAGGAACAAAAAAATTCAAAATCACACAGTACAAAAAAAATCTGTAAATAAATATAAACTACAGTACAAGAGAAATATTAAATTATACAATTCCGTCAAACTGTAAACAGTATATTGAAATGAGGTCCATAAGAGTAAAGGGGGGGGTTCCTGTTTTTTTTTTTCCCATGACACTTGAACTTCTAGAGGTCAGAGAGAAATGCCATTTTCCATACTCTTCAAAGACTATGGGTTACATAAATAGAAAGAGAAGACTTTTTAGATGTAAAGTGTCAAATAATAAAGCAGAGGTGTTGCTGACTTGCGACTGCCAACAGATCACTGCGAGAGCAGAACAGCAGATTTTACTTTAAAGTTTTGCCTCCTTGCAAGCATGGCAGAGAGGCCCGTCACTACAGATGTTAAGTGCCAACACATTCTGAATTAGTGCTTAGCATTAGAGAGGAGACACCTGCTGAGGATCTGGTCCTACCAATTAGGTGGAAGTGCTTACGTACACCGTTACCAACTTGGACCTCTGCTGATTATCTGACAGGTTTACACGCTTGTCATACAAACACCAACTTTGGCAGAACAATTACTAATAAACTCAAAGCACTCCCGGCCCATTGGTTTCCATCACAGTGGCCAGTGCACAGAATTCTCTAAGGACATTGCATAACTAGAGTGTAGAGGTCAGACAGCCAAGGACCCGTGCTTGAGGTTAGAAGTAGTTATGGTGAGAGAGAAGCAAGAGCCACGTTAAGAAGCTGCCTCTGCCGTTCGCAGAAGCAGTTGGGAATGTATTTCATTTTTAGCTG